>JAXIVJ010008186.1:0-32500 GCA_036785665.1 Chirona hameri
GGGATAGGGATAGGGATAGGGATAGGGATAGGGATAGGGATAGGGATAGGGATAGGGATAGGGATAGGAGAGGGAGAGAGGAGAGAAGAGAGAGGGAGAGAGGGAGAGAGGTGAGAGAGGGAGAGAGGGAGAGAGGGAGAGAGGAGAGAGGAGAGAGGGAGAGAGGGAGGGGAGAGAGGGAGAGAGGGAGAGAGGGAGAGAGGAGAGAGGGAGAGAGGGAGAGAGGAGAGAGGGAGAGAGGGAGAGAGGGAGAGAGGGAGAGAGGGAGAGAGAAGAGAGGAGAGAGAGAGAGAGAGAGAGAGAGAGAGGAAGAGAGAGAGAGAGGAGAGAGGGAGAGAGGGAGAGAGGAGAGAGGGAGAGAGGAGAGAGGGAAAGAGGGAGAGAGGGAGAGAGGGAGGAGAGGGAGAGAGGGAGAGAGGAATAGAGGGAGAGAGGGATAGAGGGAGAAAGGGAGAGAGGGAGAAAGGGAGAGAGGGAGAGAGGGAGAGAGGCGAGAGATAGAGAGAGGGGAGAGGAGGGGAGCGAGGGAGCAGGGAGCGAGGGAGCGAGGGCGAGGGAGCGAGGGAGCGAGGGATGGAGAACAGACATACAGACAGTCAGATATACAAGAACAGAGACAAAGCGAAGGTGCAAGGTAAATAGTATCCTGTGTGTTATTGTGTTTTCAATATTTGATATATGTTTCAAAGTGGAGCAACGGATCTTTGGTGATGTGAATACGGTCGTCTCGAATGACACCGGGAGTGAAGTTGATGGCTAGATAATACACAGCATAGATCTTGATCCTGAGATAAGTTATTATCAGACCATTATTGGATCCCGCTGGGAGTCTTTACATTTTCAACTATTGCAGCGCATATAGTGTGTGCGCGCATTACTTAGAATGGGGATTTATGTTTTGCCTTTTAGAACTGACGCTTTAGGTAACAACGCAAATAATATATCCCCTAGTGTTTATATTCCTTTCTACTTCCAGCGTAGTCGAAAAGTGTCTGCACGGTAGTGATAACAATTCCGTATGACACTATAACAAAACTGCAGATTTTCAAACGCTTGAGATATAAGGTAGGTGCTGCCCACGCCTATAACCTGTTATTTGCCACTTATCGCTCCCGTATTGTAAACTAAGATGCACCAACAAATTATTATACATTACTCAGTTTCACAAGCACATCGTACTATGCATACCTATATTGCGAAACAAGATGTTAACGAAGGTGTCCTATGACTAGTTTAACCAAGCGCGATGAGTGACGGTTCGCACGAGAGCTGGTAACCAAGCGCGATGAGTGACGGTTCGCACGAGAGCTGGTAACAAGCGCGATGAGTGACAGTTCGCACGAGAGCTGGTAACCAAGCGCGATGAGTGACGGTTCGCACGAGAGCTGGTAACCAAGCGCGATGAGTGACGGTTCGCACGAGAGCTGGTAACCAAGCGCGATGAGTGACAGTTCGCACGAGATCTGGTAACCAAGCGTGATGAGTGACGGTTCACACGAGAGCTGGTAAACAAGCGCGATGAGTGACGGTTCGCACGAGAGCTGGTCACCAAGCGCGATGAGTGACAGTTCGCACGAGAGCTGATAACCAAGCGTGATGAGTGACGGTTCGCACGAGAGCTGGTAACCAAGCGCGATGAGTGACAGCTCGCACGAGAGCTGGTAACTTGAAACTCGACATCAGCCGAGCTGTGCACGGTCTCGTGGCTGGTGGCTGTATTGATGAAGACGGCCATTGCATGTGCGACCTGCTCTGGCTTGATTGTGGTAGAGTAGCGGGAACCATGATTCATCGACCGAGCACTGGATGTTCTTCAGGGACCGTAGCGCGCTCTGAAGAGGGCATTCCGTATCTGAACTCTGCTGGAGCGGGGAGACTTTATGCGTTAACTGAAAAAATGGGGCGTGGTTGCTTTTAAACCAGTTCATTTTCCACGGCGTTGGCACAATTTCTCACGGATGATGCTTCTTGGATCGCCAGCGACAGTGGTGGGTATCTCGCTCTTTTGCTAAGGCAAAACAAAATGGCGAAAATCTCCGCAGCGAGCCAATTTTGAGCACATTGTAGGCATATAGTTAACCAAAGGTAGACTTTGAGTAGGTCGTGTTTTTCACCTTATCTAACGGCGTCACTCCAGTGCGCCTACACCAGCCGTTTCGGCCGGTTTCGGTCCATAAGCACGCCGGAGCGCGGCACGCTCGGCGTTTGGAGCTGCCAGCTCACTCCAATGACGTCATAGACTGTCTGATTGTAGTATCGAGTGGCATCGCCGGCCGTATTAGGGGCAGTAATGTCGCCGTAACGGTCGCCGATGACAGTCGCAAGAGCACGCGCCACCGCGCGCTGCCATCGCCATGCCCCCCGGCGTCGATGTGTGCTGCCATATTTCGCCGCTGGGCTCGAACTCGGCTGTAATTTTGCTCTGTCCGCTGTCCGCCGCCCACCCGGTCCGCTGTCCGCAGCGCCTCTCCTGTGCATTGCCTGGCGCCGAACATGTTTTGACGTGCAGTTCCCCGGCGCGGAGAAATTATGCAGTTTATGGACCAGGAGTTAATTTAGTGCGTAATAAATTACGGCGCGGCGTTGCAGATTGCGGCGCGGCGGCGCGCGGCGTTATGTACTACCTGAGCGGTGATGGCGGCGAGCTCTATTAGCTCGCGGCGGCTCCGTCGGCCGGCAGCTCTCCCAAGATGGATGGAGCCAGCGTGTCAGCTGGCTGTCCGAGGCACGCGAAACCGAGCGAAATTTCCCGTCGACGCTATGCGATGGATGGTTATTTAGCAGAGTAGTGGCGGTGGGCGCTGTCACTCTGAGTAGTGGCGGTGGGCGCTGTCACTCTGAGTAGTGGCGGTGGGCGCTGTCACTCTGAGGTGGTCCCATTGGCTGCTGTTTTCAAAAGTATTTGGCCTAATACAATTTTATTAGTTCGCACAAGTGCAGCCCGCTGCAGCCAAGTGCCAAGTGCCAGGAAAGTGCAGCTGCTCATTGCTGGCCATGCCTGTCCTGTTCCCTTCCCGTTCCCGTCCCGTTCCCGTCCCGTTCCCGTCCCGTTCCCGTCCCGTTCCCGTCCCGTTCCCGTCCCGTTCCCGTCCCGTTCCCGTCCCGTTCCCGTCCCGTTCCCGTCCCGTTCCCGTCCCGTTCCCGTCCCGTTCCCGTTCTGTTCCCGTCTTGTTCCCGTCTTGTTCCCGTCTCGTTCCCGTCTCGTTCCCATCCTGTGCCCGTCACTTTCTCGTCCCGTTCCAGTGATGTCCCCACTCCATTCCACTCCCGTCTCCCGAATAGTGAACGCGATTGTTGATTTAAAATTCACTCGGTATAGATCTGATACGCGCACCACTGCACAAATATTATTTAGAGGAGAATTTCATGCAATAAAGTTTAAAGTTAAGTAGCGTATTTGGGGTTACACTGAATCGTTCGAAATTTGCATTTATCAACATGTGATCTGTCAAACGGGAGTGCGTTTCAAGTGCAGCATGTTCTTCGATAATAATTACTTGAACCAATATTCGGTGGCTATTGCAAGCTTTACCATATGCCGGGGATATACAAATACATTGGCCGAGAGGTGTGGTAACAAGTGGTATAAGACAAATGTCCTTGGGCAAATTTATTTTACCAGAGCGTGTGAAAACAATGTGTGTGATAAAAACCTGACTGGAATTTGCGGCATATATTTCTATACCGGCATAATTTGCGGCATATACAAATCATACCACACTAGGCCGGCATAAATTTTCAAGACTTATTCAGGTTTTATTCAGGTTTAATGTTTGTTTTAATGTTTTTTTATAAAATTAATGTTTGACCATGGCCTCCGGCCTCGTTCAAAAATCAAGAAAGCACCTCGGTCTGGAAAATGTATTTACACCGACCTCGTGCATCTAGAGAGATCTAGAGCAACCATTTTTGAGTTTTCAGTACCAGTGGCTGCAGAAAACCCGCATGTTTCATGGGTTTATAAGTGCCTTCTCTGAGGTCTTTTCAGCTTTTTGTGAGATTCATCAATTAATCAATTAATCAAATGAAAACATTTGGTGTGATTCGAAATGCGTAAGGATTGTTCCGGTTTTCGGAAACCAACGAAGTTACCGCTCTAAATTGGACGATCTCAGCGGGACGGAGCGACGTTGAATTAAGGTCTGTCTATGCTTTTGACATTTGATTGCGTTTTTCATCATAATCAGGGGTGGGAAAAATGTTGAATCTGCTTCATTCTAAGAATGTACCAGCTGTATCTTCTACATCAATTTACAGATGTGCACCCAATTTGCTTCCATTTGCAATGTCATTTTGTTTCATATGACGCAGAACAACAGTGAGAAATAACTCGACTTTATTTCACAACGAATCACTTGCAACTGGCAGTGCTCTGTGTTTGTAAATATCATACCACAATCGGTGTCCCAAAATGTGTCGTGTTGGCTGGGAAATGACACCCAACTCAGTAGCGTAATCATGATTCACTCCAGGAGGGGCAATTTTTGCTCAGAAGGGCATAAAGTACCCCCACCAAAAAAAAACTCACCGGATTAGGCCCACTATATTTTTAAAAGGGCATACTTTCACAATTTTTCTCTTTAAAAAATAAACAAACATTCATTTTTTTACCAAATGGGGCACATACCGACCTTCAGGGGGGGGGGGGGGGAATTACTCCGTTTGCCCCCCCCCCCCCTTGTGTACACCTATGACCCAAATATGAATAATTTTCCACTCTCATTCCCCATTTTAGGGGTGAATTTTCCACTCCCAAATTATGAATTGTGATATTGATTCTGACATAAATATTGACTAAAAGTACATGATTTCAACAAAAACTACTGCTTTCAGATTCAAAACAGAAATCAATATTGTATCATTTAATTTTCCACTCTCGTGGACCATGGTCTTTTTGGTTAAAATTTTCCACTCTGACTGACACCCAAGCAAAAATGTAATTTTGGTACACTGACCACAATAATGTCATGGCAGTGGCATAGTGGGAACTCAAAAGGCAGATAATATAACGGTAACACAGCCACCAGTTCTAAATTGGCAGAGTTTACCTAAGAAACTTGTGCGCACAATGACGTAAAATACATGACAAACAGTAAACTACTAACAAATGCAGACATGTGCTGGAGCCCCAACATGTAACCAAAATCAGGTGTCAGATTATGCCATTATTCAGGCAATTGAAGAAAGCAAAGTGAGCACACAAACGCAGTCATACAGCGTCCCAACTCCCAGACCAAAGTTACATTTTGGCTGGTGCGTCAGAGTGGAAAAATTGAACCCAAAAAGACAATGAGAGTGAACACATATGTTGAAAATGGCACAATATTGCTTTGTTTTGAATATGAAAGTAGTTTTCGTTGAAATCATGCATTTGTAGTTCAATATTTTTGCCAGAATCAATATCACAATTCATAAATGGGAAGTGGAATGGAAAATGCACTCCTAAAAAATTCAGCAATGTCAGTAGTCAGCATCACACACATAGGACAACCGTCAGCCTGTTTTGCTGACATAACATAAGGCATAATAAAGGTTTTCTCATGGTGTTGTATTGTCAAGTAGGTGAAACTTCAGTAGCGCACCTCCCCAGTTGACAGTGTTCTTGAGGTCCCTAATAGAAGCTGAGTAATCATCTGACATTATTATTATGGCAGACTAAAAAGTGTACCAGTAATACCCAAGCTATGTCACCAAAATAACATAATCAAACCTGACCTAACCTTTACAACAATTACGGACGCAGGGACCCACATTTAGAACTTACCACTCACATTCGCTCGCTGCGGCCTTACAGGGGGCTGTCACCCCCAGACCATCCTGTAGACATATAAGTTTTATATACAAGATGGTCTGGGGGAAGGGGGGGGGGGGGGGGGGGGGGGGGTCCCAGACATTTTTGGTGGGCAATGGGTGAGCAATGGGGCCCTTTGTCCCTTTTTGGTCAGGTCCGCCAGATATTAACACTAGTCCTATCTTGTGGCTGATATCCGTAGCAAAATGACCATACAAATGACAAATTTACAGCATCACATCAATGCATCACATCACATCAAATCAATCAACAAAGGTAAGCAATGGAAAGGTCGCTACCAGGCCTGCAAATCACCTGCTGGAGAAAGTTATACATACATCCAAAAAAATCTTCACTTCTTGACCAGGATATTGAACACCAATGTACGAACAGTTTTCTTGACCGCACCTCATCTTGAGTCTATAGTATCCTACACCCTTCCGTCGAGGCATAGTTTAACATATCTAAAACGCGTTTTTTACCAACAAAAACTCTATTAAAGTACCTTGCAAAAACTCAGGTGGGTGGCAAGAGGACATGTGACCAAATGGAGGAATCTGATTGGAGGCCCGGGTTTGTCTAGTAAACTGGCGCATTGTCTAGTGAACTGGCGCATTAGCTACCGCCATTTCTGACAAACAAATAATGGACTAGTTGCAGGGTACCTAAGTCACTACTATTATGTGTTTGATGAAAAGCAAATTAATAAAAACATTTTTTTTAGATTGACACTTCACTATAAATTCCTCCGGATTATTAGTTTAAAAAAAATCAAATAAGTATATTTACGTAATTTGAAATTCTGCTCTCCGATTGGTCGTGACGTCAGATGGCAACAGTTCAGGCGGTCAAAGTTACTTAAGGTAGTCTTGGGCGGCTCGGTTGACGCATTTATTTTTAATAAGCTTCCCCCTCACTCAAGAAGTAGTGGTGGGAACATGATTTACCCCCCCCCCCTAACACATAAATTTGTCAGAGGGACCCTTCAAGAAGTTGACCGAAGGCCCCGAGGTGCCCCAGCCAGTCTGAGGGGCCCTCTAAGGCCGACAGTAGGCCCCCAGTCGGCCTGAGGTGGCCCTGGCCGGAGGGGCCTTCGGTAGGCATGAGGGGCCCTCAGTAGGCCTGATGGGACCCTCGGTATGGCCTGATGGGGCCCTCGGTAGGCCTGAGGGGTCCCTCGGTAGGCCTGAGGAGGCCTTCGGTAGGCCTGAGGGGCCCTTGGTGAGCCTGAGGGGCCCACGGTAGGCCTGATGGGACCCTCGGTATGGCCTGATGGGGCCCTTGGTGAGCATGAGGGGTCCCTCGGTAGGCCTGAGGGGGCCCTCAAAGGCCTGATGGGACCCTCGGTATGGCCTGATGGGGCCCTTGGTGAGCATGAGGGGTCCCTCGGTAGGCCTGAGGGGGCCCTCGGAAGGCCTGAGACTTCAACATGGGCCTGTCCGACGTTTTTTGCGACCATTTAGGTCCCTGCAAAATATAGTGGCTTAAATCCGAGGAGATACCATTTCGCGCCATTTTTTAGGGGGGGGGGCGGGTTACCGTGAGATTGGGCCGCTTTGATCGAAGGGGTCCCTGGGTTTGTCCCCCCCCCCCATCCCAAAATACCACCCACCGCCACGGATACCACCTCCATAAGCGCTCTATCCGAACGCGTGCGATTTGTGGGCTGTGATTGAGACCGTCTGGTGAGGAATATAAGGCGGGAAAAGCTACCGCCGGGTGATATAAAAATACCTTGTTCTATCTTTTATCCATACCCGGGTCATGAATCCACCTGCGAAGTCATTTAGTACCTAAATATTTTTTCCCTAAAAAGCATTGCAAAATCTCCATGTTAAAGCAATGGGAGTATCAGCTGACTGAGATTCCTTGGAGCCAACCACACTGGAGGATCCCGGCGATTGGTTGCACGTGCGCTGGGAGGTCACGTGACTTAAACCTTACGCCCCTACCTCTATTAACCCGCGAGTTACTGGGGTATATTTCATAACGCGACTTACTGGGGGGGGGGGCTATTTTTAGCCCCCCCTCTGATCTCCGGAACTACTAGACCGAATGTAAAAATTCAAACGGCATTCGATAGCCCTGTGAAATTTATCGAGGGAAACATAATTTTGTTGACCTCGGGGTCACCGATGACGTCACAGATCAGGTCAAGTACAAAATGTTTGACCGTGTCAAAAGGTCTCGATGGATGGAATTGTCGCGCACAATTGCGATATTAAACGCATAAACTGTCGATAAATCGGTATCATTCGTGTGTCTGACACTTCTAAGTACCTTTCTAAGCTGTTTATGACCTTGGGTCAGGTCAAGGTCATCCGAGGTCACGAGGTCAAACTGCAGATTACGGTCATTATGCGTTGTAACACATGTTTATGGGTTTGTTCTTCGTCTAGAACGCGAAAAATGACCTTAGAACATTGTTTGTTCCATATAAATATAAGTAAAAAGCAAAAATGGAAATGCGTTTTTTATGCATAGTAATGCTGTGAGAAGTGGTCGATTTTTGTCATTTAAAGGTGATAACTCGGTCATTTTTAAAGATATCGACTTTAAATTTGGTACACATATTCACCGCATACGTCTCGATCACATATATTCCGGTTTTTGGATAATTTTGATTTTTTCTTGAAAATTTTGTAAAAACAAAAAAAATGTATTTGGATTTCTCAAAATTTTGAATTTCGAAAAACCTCAAAAATCCGAGATATCAGTTTGATAGCCCGGTCTATTGTTAGTAATTTGATTTATAACAATTTAATTTATCTCAAATATCGTACCTTTAACAGCGTTTTCCGCAAACCATTATTTTGCAACAAAAACTGAAGAACATGACGTCACTCTGACGTGATTCCCGGTTGACCTATCATAGCCTGATATTTTTCCGTTTGCCAACATGTGTAGAATTGATGTGAGAGAAGGTACTGCAAGTTTGGTGACGATACCAGTGTTCGTTTAGGAGTTATTACAAAATAACGGGAGGGGGGGGGGCAAAAAATAGCCCCCCAGTAACTCGCGGGTTAAAGTACCTTGCAAAAACTGAAACAACCTATGAAACCAAAACGACCTAACTCTCCACGACTCCAAATCGCAATATGAAATGCGGGCTCGCACTAAAAGCTGTAGTTTTCGCAGCAGTTGGCCGCCAGGGATCGCTAGTGAGCTAAGATGTTATTACGTCGTAAGCAAATGATACCAGTTAAATATTTAACAATAATGGTCACTTATTTATCTATTTATAATAAATAAATAATATTTAGCAGAACTATTTGCTTGCGACGTCAAAACACCTTGGCTCACTAGCGGTTCCTGGCGGCCAACTCCTGCAACACTTCAGTGCGAGCTGAAATGCGTCTTTCCCGACGCATCAGTCGAATAAGTAGTGCTGTATGAACAAACAAAAATAGGAGTTTCTCAGAATACAATTTGGTTGTTTGCTTCTTGGTTGCGGTATAACTAGGAAAAAACGATTCATAGGTCTAACTAAAAATGATTGTTAACAAATATTTCCATTCAAACAATATTGGTAAGAATAATTTTGTGAAAACAGCTGTAGCAGACACGGTTATTTACACGACTCACAGTATGAAGAAATAGTAATGGCGACAAATGAATCTGCTACAAAAGGTGCGGAATTGTAACTTAACGAGACCGTCTAGAGCTGCAGTTTTAAATATGACTTGAAATGTTCTTTCCCACCACCCCCATCGTTCTTTAACAGTGCGTATTTTCATAAATGCCTTCATTGAAGAATACAAAATCGTTGCTGGACACAATTTATTTTAGTTTAAAGGTTAAAACACATGTCCCAAGCTCAACACGTTTGGCTGAATTTGCTACAACAGGAAGGGGTGTGGGAGCTGATTCTGCTACCTACTGGGGTATGAAGGTATGAGGGATTTCCCAGCCCTGATCATAATGTTATATTTATTTGCCATTAATATCTTCAGTTTTGCCCTAACTAAGTCAATTGCGTATTTTATTTAATCAAAGCTGATTATCTAGTATACTTTTAGCCTCTTTTGGGGCGTTTTCGGTATGTTTTGTAGAAGGAACTAACACAACCCAAAATTGCCAGATTTGCTCATGAATGTGAATATTGAAAGCAAACTAACGGTAAATATTGCATTGTAAGAGCATATACTTATACATTAATTCATAAAATTGTGATTGATACCAAAAATCACCGGAAAAAAGCCGTGTTCTTACAAGCTATAGACCCATTTACCCCGAACGCCCCAATCGCCCCAATCGCCCCGAACGCCCCAAACGCCCCAATCGCCCCAAACGCAAAATCCTTCGTGAAAACGGCTATTAAGTGAATTGTGTTTGGTAAGTTTCAACTCCAGCTCCTTTGAAAAGCTTGGCTTTCTGTGAAGCATGGATTGTCATATTTTGTATGAATATGAACTTTTTAATGCATAACTGCAGATAAATGTATACAAGCAAACACAGTTGAAGTAAAATTATTATTACCTGAAGATACATGTTTTAAATAAATATTTTAAAGGGAAATGCTAGCATGTGTTATGACTTATGTGGAATGCAACAGCATGCTTGACAATTGACATGCAGTTTTGCTAGGTAGTGGGTGACGGGTGTCATCGTGCAGCCAATATATCATATGTTAAATCATTCCTGAGTCCCGAATCCTGACCAATGTCAAGGATGGCAAAGTTAGGGGATTCATATGCCCCTCCAACTTTGGTCAGATAACATTTATTTCTTCCTTTGTATGTATTTATGTAATATGTATTATGCTGCAAAAGAATATGAAATGATTGAGGTCACATTTTTTCATCCTGTCTTGCTTGCAGCCTCCGGCCCTCCACTACTTTGTTTTGTAAATATATTTGGTTCCTTTTTTCACAATTATACCGCCTTTTTGGAAACTGTACATGTGTGTTTTATGATATTAAACAAGGCTATTTTTGCCAGTGTGTTATAGAAGTTGCAAATATAGTTGCAAGTATAGAAGTTGAAAATCGGTCAAATTTTGGACATTTTTCGCTTCAACCCACATCAGTCGGTATTTGGTCAACCAAAATGCCTCCCATTCGGTAGCGGTTGGTATCGGTCAGGACATTTTTGGAAAATGACATCACTAATTATTACCGAGCGGGCGCGAAGCGCCCGTGAGGTTTCTAGTCAACTTACTGGACACATTTAAATTGGACCCGGCCCGACGAACCGGCCGTACAGACGCTTTTCGGAATATAATAACTTTGCAACCACTGCTCCAATTGAGATCGGGTTTTCACCATTGGATAGGACCATCAAATACATTTTTATTTTGGTATTGTGCGTTCTGATAGGGGTGGTATCACAGCGCGTGGCACATGCGAACGTCAAAATGAACAAAAATAATTATTGATCAAAAATTGCTTGATTTATCTAAGCATTAATTTATACGATGAAGCATGCAACGCTCAGGACGTACTCCCTTTTGGCGGATTCGAGAAAGGAGATAATCAACAATTTAATACAACTTAATTTGTACGTAGTTTGTCCCAGGGAACCAATACCGCTCGGTTACCGCCGATTAAAGGAAACTATTCACCTTCAAAAAAGCTATAAAAAACAGAAATGATTGAGAGAAGCTATAAATGAATTATCATGTTACTAATAAGCCACACAAATATATATGGACGCGGAAAAACACAAATTGTAATGTCAGTTATTTGGTTCCAATTCATATTTTTTGCTCTGAATGGAGTGAATTAATACAAAATCAGATTGCTGAGAGGCACGCAATGTCATCGTGGCGATATCTGCATGTGCGTGACGTATAATTTCACTAAGAATATTACTGAAAAAGTGTTTATAGACGATTTTAGCAACAATCACGACATATCTCTCGAAGTTCATTCGTGCAATGAAGGGAATAAGATACTGAAACAGCATGTTCTTGTCCAGCGCTATATATTTCAACATTTTTATACGTCATAAATTCAGGGCTGCGGAGTCGACATAATTTTAGCAACTCCGACTCCGACTCCGAATCCTGCCTGAAAAAAACCGACTCCGACTCCGACTCCGACTCCGACTCCGACTCCGACTCCGACTCCGACTCCGACTCCGACTCCGACTCCAACTCCGACTCCGGTCTATATCCGTTCTTCAACCGCATGCTAAGCAATATCTGCAATGCCATCTGTTTTCCCCGTTTGTTTTCATTCTTAACAGTATGGAGAACAATGCTATACCGCCCGAGCACGGGCGCGGCGTGCCGGCCGCGCGTCCAGCCCAGTCGCGCTCGTCTGCAGGCGGCGGAATAAAATGAAGATAAGAACGTAAGATCGGCACCACTGTGTATGTCTCGTCGAGACGCGTCCGACATTGCGCAGCACGACATACCTGGTTCACCACATGACCTTAAACTACCTTGACCTGAGGACAAATTTTGAATTTGACTTAGATAACCTGGTGACCATGGTATGATTCGAATCTCCTTGACGAAACGAGCACGATGATATTAAAATGGGCGCCGTGTGACCGTAAGAGTCGGTGCGCCCAAAGCCCCAATCATCATCAGATGACGTAAAAAATATTGCCCTAACTTCATCAGGCGCAAATCTACCGCTAGTTGAGTAAACTTTCCACTCGATTTATTTTCCACTCATTTTCTTTCGAAAGGATGTAAAGTAAATGTCTCTTGGCTGACGACTATTCTACCGTCCAAAGTAATCGCCAATTGCCAAAAAGTCGACTCCGACTCCGGGCCGGAGTCTGAGTCGGTAAGATTTTAGCGACTCCGACTCCGACTCCGACTCCAGACAAAACTACCGACTCCGACCGACTCCGACTCCGACTTCGACTCCGACTCCGCAGCCCTGGTCATAATCATACGTCAAATCAGACAATCAGCGATGGGAGACACGACGGATACTCGTTCCGGCTTCTAGGACTCCGGTAAGCCAATTTTAATTAATTAAGGGGTTTCTATGAAGATGTGAAAGCTTCTCAAGTCAATTTTCAAGCATGGAGAACAGCTTGGCTATCTCAACTAACAACCCCATTGACAAGGTGAACTGTTCCCTTTAAAGGGACTATCCCACCTTAACCCGCGACTTACTGGGGAGGGGGGGGGGGGGGCTATTTTTTGCCCACCCTCCCGTTATTGTGCAATAACTCCTAAACAATCACGAGTATTGTCACGAAACTTGCAATACCTTCTCTCTCATCAATTCTGCACATGTTGGCAAAAGGAAAAATATGAGCTTATGATAAGTCAACCGGCAATGACGTCAGAGTGACGTCATGTTCTTTGGTTTTGGTTGCAAAATAAGGGTTTGCGGAAAACGCTGTCAAAGGTACGATGTTTGAGATAAACTCAATTATCTTAAACGTCAATACTGACAATAGACTGGGCTGTCAAATTGCAATCTCGGATTTTTGAGGGGGTTTTTAATTCAAAATTTTGAGAAATCCAAATATTATTTGTTTTGCAAAATTGTCAACAAAAAATCGGAATGATCCAAAAACCGGATTATATGTGATCGAGACGTGTTCGGTGAATACGTGTACCAAATTTGAAGTCGATATCTTCAAAAATGACGACTTATGACCTTCAAATGACAAAAATCGGCCACCTCTCACAGCATTACTATGCATAAAAAACTAATTTCCGTTTTTGCTTTTTACTTCTATTTATATAAAAACCAACAATGTTCTAAGGTTATTTTTAGCGTTATATACGAGAGAAAAAACCATAAACATGTGTTATAACGCCTAATGACCGTAATCTGCTGTTCGACCTCGTGACCTCGGATGACCTTGACCTCACACAAGGTCATACATAGCTTAGAAAGGTACTTAGAAGTGTCAGACACACGAATCATACCGATTTAATGACTGCTTATGCGTTCAATATCGCAATTTTGCGCGATAATTCCATCCATCGAGACCTTTTGACACAGTCAAACATTTTGTACTTGAGCTGACCTGTGAAGTCATCGGTGACCCCGAGGTCAACAATACTATGTCTCCCTCGATAAATATCGAATGCCGTTTGAAATTTTACATTCGGCCCAGTAGTTCCGGAGATCCGAGGGGGGGGGGGAAATAGCCACCCCCAGTAAGTCGCGTTATGAAATATACCCCAGTAGCTCGCGGGTTAACATTATATTTGAGTTGAGATAGTTGAGATGAGTTGTTGTTTTTCAAGGTCATGTCAGGCGCAACTGGCGTCCCGTAGTATTGCTCCTTGTGACTTGTGCAGTTTCATAGTGTTTGTTGTTCAGGAGCATATGCACAGGTGTTTCCAGGTGACAGTTGTGGTTTCCACTGAGATTGTGACCTCGATTGACCTTTTCAGAGGTCAACTGAGGTCACTGACCTCCGATGACCTCATTACTTTTTTTTGGCTTCTGGCAGTTTCTAGAACATTTTGTTACGCTAATTTCAAATATGGGATCGATTTTACATAATTATATGTTCCACTGAGGTCAATCGCCCCAGCAGGTCAACCGAGGTCACTGACCTCAAATGACCTGACATGACTTGACATGACCTTTTTGGAATTTGGCAGATTCTAGGACTTTTTGTGACGCTGATTTCAAATTTTGCACCCATTTAGCATAATTATATGCTCATTCGCGATTCTAGCCTGACCTCAGACGTCACCTAATGACCTAGGACCTTAAAATCGGGTACCAATGGCTTCCTCTCGTGACAAAAAACACGCTCGTTTTGTGAATTGTAGCTCTAGCCCAATTAGGAGCGAAACGCTAGGAGAGGGGGTCGTACCCCCCCCCCCCCCCCCCCCTGCACGGTCACGCACTGATCGGACGCTGCACGGGCGAGGGTTAAGGCGTTTTACTGGTATATTACCGACGCGAATTACGCCGACCAAAACAGGTATTACAGCGTTTTATTAAAACGATATTTTTAAGTTCATGTTTGTAAATACGCATATATTTTAGGTGGATATTGGTCAGAAATGATTGCGCTTCACAGCTGTATAATTGTTGTTGTTCAGCACCCTCAGGTTTTGACGGCATGGTGGTGTACAGAGAAGTGTTAAATAATTGTCGATTTACATATCTCAAGTCGATTTAAATGCATAAATATTTATACGTAAGCTTCAGTTTTACACATAATGCATGCATTATAAAGCCGGTATATTTGTCTACACAATTGCATTTGTTTCATCGCCTTACATGCAATATGTTCCGAGTACTGACTTTAATCGTGAAAAACGTTAAACCATGAAATTTATCCCGCACCGAAAAATCCTTCCGTCATTGCTTCACGTGCTAAATGCAAAATATTTGGTGCCGCCGAATAACTCAAAATTTAATCGGTTGGCGACCGTTTAAATAAAATTTATACGGTCGCCAACCGTATAAATGCTTTCCCTATTCCAAGCTTTCTGTCAACTGGCTATCGAACGGCACGTGATAAAATCATTAAACCGCTCGTAGGTAGAAAAATCATTTAAACGTCTCGCCTGCGGCTCGACGTTTAAATGAATTTTTCTACCTACTCGCGGTTTAATATATATTAAATGGTTTTGCTATTTACTTTGCACGTGCTATGCGCTGCTCGTTGACCCACAGTGCATACGCCAGCCCGTTCATTTCTCTACACGCCTGTGTCGATCCCGTGCCGATCGGACTCGAAGTTGCCGAGATATGGGTCTGGAACTACATATATGTTTCGCATCTTTTTGCATTTTGCACATATTTCGCTCGGGTTTTTCTACATGTTA
Organism: Chirona hameri; assembly: GCA_036785665.1. Classification (NCBI taxonomy): domain Eukaryota; kingdom Metazoa; phylum Arthropoda; class Thecostraca; order Balanomorpha; family Balanidae; genus Chirona; species Chirona hameri. The sequence continues at coordinate 15,507 of JAXIVJ010008186.1, forward strand.
AACCAATGGAAAACCATGCCCCTTCTGGCGCGTGCTGTGACCGACACAGGCATCGGAGCGACTTGAATTTTTGCCGTGGATTGTCACAAAGCTTGAAACTGTCCTGTGTGCAAATTTCACCGTCATCAGTGCTGCCGACTGTGCTGTGCATTTGGCCGGGCAAATGAGGTCACACAGATAGACACAAACACAAACAGACTTACGCTACTAATTTAGTTGTTTAGATGGTAGATCGTTTCTTTTTTGTCGTCCGAGTCATGTCAGTGAGAGAGAAAAAAACAACTATTTGTGACAATGGGTCATCTAAGCTCAGACTTGTTCGGTGATAGTCTTGAATGTTAAATTGTTCTCGTATAATAATGTTAGTTCAACCATTACCTTGGAAATCGTTGTAAATCATTGTTTTCATACTTCGCTGAACGCTGAAAACAACTGGAATGTTTCTGCATGTATGTAGTCTATAAACGTGTATTGTTGTACTTCATGCAGGCAGGGGCGGATCCAGGAAAACAAATTAGGGGTGGGGGGACGTCAGACGTCAAGGGGCCCACGATCTGAAAGGGCCCCCGACCGTTTTTGCCGGTCTGAAAGGGCCTCCCGTCGGTCTGAGAGTGTATTTTCAGGTATGAGAAGCCAAAGAGGGTCCTCGTCAGGCCTGAAAGAGTTCCATACTTGTCTTATAAGGCCCTTGTCATGCCTGAGAGGGCCCTATGCCAGCACTGTAGGGCCCTTACATGTCTTGAGAGCGCCCTATGCTGGTCTGAGAGGAATACCGATAGGTCTGAAAGAGCCCTCAGTCGTTCTGAGAGGGTCCTGTGCCGGTGTGAGAGGGCCCTAAGGTCGGTAAGAGAGGTCCCTAAGTCTCTTTGAGTGTACTATCGGTGGGCCTGAGAGGGCCCTTTCTAAGCCTGAGAGGGTCCTTGCCAGACTTGAATGGCCCTCCGTCCGTTTAAAAGGCCATTGTCAGGACCGAGAGGGCTCAGACCAGGCCCCAGGCTCAGGTGAGCCTAAAGGGCTCGCCTGGTGTTCGATATATGGTCATCTGGGGCCAAGTAAGGGCCCTCTCAGACCGGCTTAGGGCCATCTGAGGCCTGTAAAGGGTCCTCTCAAACAGGTGCAGGCCCATTTCAAGCCCGGCAAGGGCCATCTTTGACTAATGTAGGGTCCACTCAGGACTGGGACTGGACCTCTCACACCAGCGTAGGGTCCCTCTAAGGCTTGGTCATGTCCTCTTAAGCGGGCGTAGAACCCTCTCAGTCCCGGTCAGGACCCTCGAAAACCAACCCAGGGCCCTCTCAGAACTGTCAAAGGCCCTCGCCGACAGGCGTAGGGGCCTCTCAGACACAGCGAGGGCCTATTCAGACCTGACAAGGACACTCTCAGACCGACGTAGGGCTCCTAAGGCCTGGCAAGGGCCATCTAACGCGGGCGTAAGTTCCTTTCAAGCCTGGGTAGGGCTCTCAGACCTTCGAAGGGCCCTCCCAGGTCTGGCAAGGGCCGTTTCAGACCATTGTAGGACCCTCAAGGGCCTAAAAAGGACCTAACACCTGCCTAGGACCCTCTCAGGCTCAAGAAGGGCCCTATCGGACGGGCGGCCATCGCACTAAGACCTGGGAAGGGCCCTCTCAAACCATATGTGTGCTCCCTTAGCCTGGTAAGGGCCCCTCGGACTGTCGTAAGGCCTCTGCTGAAAGCTTGTTAAACGCCCTCGCAGGCCCAGCAAGGGCCGTTTCAGACCAGTGTTGGACCCTCAAAAGTCTGGGAATGGCCTTCTCAGACATGGCTGGGCCCCAGGCTTGGCAAGGATCGGTGCGGCGTCGGAGTCAGTCTCGGCCTCCGCCGAGGGCTTCGCTGCACACTATTCTAAAGAAGGGTCTACATTTGTATTCCTGCAGGATACAAATGTAGACCCCAAATGTAGGCAAATGTATCCATCAGCAACTCACGCTATCGGGTGTGGAGAGGCGGGTAGGGATGGCAAACGGGTTCGAACGGTATCCAACTGCGTTTGCTAGTCTTCACTTTGGTCTTCACTTTGCCCACTTTGGCTCAATGGGCACGTTAACTCTCGCAATGCAGTACACTGATGTTCTAGCTGCCCAGACGAAGTGTTCTCCACTTCGCTGTCAGAAAGTGACGGCTTCGCTAGCCTCCCTTCATAAATGGTCGACAACGGCAACACGCACATGCAGAAAAACCCGTCTGCCTGCGGTGATCCGACGCCAAGGAGCTGATATGGAGCATCTTATTTAGACGCTGTAGCTGGATTGCAGGATTGCAGGATTGCAGAAGTTTTTACTGACCGCTGCTACACAAGGCATGTTTTGACGATTTCTTGTCAATACAAGGACGTGAAAAATATATGTGTGCTGTTGTTTACAAAAGTTATTGATGACAACCCGAGTCACGCGGCGGACACACTGTAGGACACGCGGACACACTGCAGGACAACCTATGGGAAACAAGGTGCAGGCTGGAAGGTAGGCTGCGTCACCGTGCTGGAAGATGGGCTGTAGAGCAGTGGTTCTTCTCAGCGCCAGGATATAGTTACTCCCTTTTGATGACGAGAATGACTCGTTACCCCCCTCCTCCATTGTGCAGACTGCAGTTATTGGTTTCGAGCCATGCGGTACAGCATAACTTCAGGCGTTTTCTACTACTAGTGCCATCTATGGGCAGGCATATAAATAGACATGTGTGTTATTGTTCTTAATCTAAAGTAGTTATTCCTAAGGGCCTCAGAGGTCACCTAATGACCCAGAACCTTAATATTGGGTATCAACGGCTTCCTCTCATCACAAGCAACACGATCGTCTTTGAATCGAAGTTCTAGGAAGCTCTTCTCAATTTGGAGCGAAACGCCAAAACGTAAACTACACGTAAACCGTAACGTAAACCGTAACGTAAACCGTAACGTAAACCGTAACGTAAACCGTAACGTAAACCGTAACGTAAACCGTAACGTAAACCGTAACGTAAACCGTAACGTAAACCGTAACGTAAACCGTAACGTAAACCGTAACGTAAACCGTAACGTAAACCGAAACGTAAACCGTAACGTAAACCGTAACGTAAACCGTAACGTAAACCGTAACGTAAACCGTAACGTAAACCGTAACGTAAACCGTAACACAAAGCTGAGCGTCATTTAGCGTGAATTGGTTTTGATGCTGCTGAATCGCCACTACCCGCCCAAAGGCTCCGTTACCCCAAGTTGAGTAATTTACTCCTACTTGAGAGTCACTGCTGTACCTACCTACTACTCTGCTTAAGAGCGCGCTGTGCCGGCATGCTGGCACTCGTGCTGTGGCGATGAACGGTATATTTGTTTAAAGCTTACAACGCATCACCACTTGGTCTGCATGGAGCTTGCTGCTCCCTTACTGGACCTCGTGTGACCAAGTGTTCCCTCCGGGCCTGGGTATTGAGGGGGGAAGGGAGGGGGAGGAGGAGGAGGGGGGGGGGGGGGGTGACAGAGGACCTGCTGGCAGGCCTGTCACCCTGAGACCAATATCCGCTCCAATTGAATTCTCGCGATGACAAGTGCGTCGCGCGACGGGCAGAGAATCGGCGATGGCGTTAGCCAGAGATGAAACGTTCCCAACGGGCACCAAATGATGGCGCTCATAGAACCCAGCCTCGCCATATCACAGGCCCTACGTGACGGTGTCCCGACAAAATGGCGAATGTCATTTTGCCGAATGTCTTTTTTACGAATGCAGATTGTGGAAGGACACTTTGACGACATGTCTTTTTGTCGAAATGTGAATATGCCGAAAGCAAAATGGCGAATGCTAATTGTCGAAATGCCTTTTTACCGACGTGTCAAAATGTCGAAATGTCATTTTGTCGAATTGTCCTCATGTCGAAATGTGAAACAAATCGAAATGCTTTTTGCCGAATGACATTTTGTCGAGATGTGAAAAGTTTTCAATGCTTTTTTGTCGAAATGTCATTTTGTCGACATGTCAAAAAGTAGCAATAGCAATGTCCTTGTAGCAATGTCCTTGTAGCTATGTCCTTGTAACAATGTCCTTGTGTCCTGTGTAGCAATGTCCTTTTGCCGAATGCCACTTTTTCGACGTGCCCAATTGGTTATCTTTGACTAAGGTACCTGTCGGGGCGCCGTGTTATGCAAAATATGGCAGCACAGTATGAGGTCACAGCGTCATATGGTAACATCATAAAACACTGGCGGTTCGAGTTTGGGGAGGCTGAAATAGTCGGGTCGTCAGCGCGAAAAGTCGTTGACCGGGCGTGGAGGGGGGGGGGGGGGGGGGGTCGGGTCATTAACGCGAAAGTCATTGACCGGGGGAGGGGATTTTTCTCCTAATTATCGCTTCTTACAGCCAATGCAGGAACATGCGGGGAGGGGGACATCCAATATCACCACTTCTTCAGGACTTCAGGACATCAGTATTAAACAGGGGTGGTAAAAATAGACTATGGTTCTCCGACCAAATCGAAAGTTAGAAAATGGTTTCTCCAGCAATAGCAACAGGGTTTATGGTCAAACTCGCCCAGGGAATATTTTAAGGGATTTTGACTGGGTGGCAACTCGGCGATCAGGAGCGCCATCGCTCAAGGTGGGCGCCATCGCCAAAAACGCCAAGGGCGGATCCAGTCTCTCTCCGTGGGAGATCTTTGTGTGACAAAAAGTACCCCATTTTTCTTTCTCCGCGGATTTGCGCCGGTCATCTTATTTTAGTATTCGAGCTTAATAATTCCACATTTCAAATTCACAAAAATTTATTTTGAGGAATTCTGCCCCCCCCCCCGCGGGGCGCAGGTTAAGTGTCACCGGGGCTGCTTGAATTGCATCAGGTGCGCTGTTTTGTCATTCATTGAAAGAAAGGGACACCTACATACAAACTTCAAATTCAATCACTCGAGAAAAAACTTCCGTTTTCATCATGAAGTTTTCTGGTAAGATCAGTGTTTTCACGTTCAGTGCAGGGAACGCGCGGCGGGGGGGGGGGGGGGGCATACTTGTATCATGGATAAAGTAAGTATGGATAGGTAACTCCGCCCACTTTCTATTGTTATCCACGACCATGCGCAGCCGCTGTCGTTTCCCGTACTACAAAAAGGACAGCTAGTATACCGCCCGCCCCGTGATCGGCTGCAACGGTGAGACGGCCGCCCCGTCGCATGGTTTCTCGCTTTCCGGGAAGGGCGGGAAGAATACGATACAAAGATAGCCAGTTGACAGAAAGCTTGGAATAGGGAAAGCATTTATACGGTTGGCGACCGTATAAATTTTATTTAAACGGTCGCCAACCGATTAAATTTTGAGTTATTCGGCGGCACCAAATATTTTGCATTTAGCACGTGAAGCAATGACGGAAGGATTTTTCGGTGCGGGATAATATAATTTAATGCATGTGACTGTTGTTCTCCACTGTGCCTTGTTATTTTGTCATATCATTGTTCATTGCTGACGAAGCTTCAATAGCGAAATATATTCGGCCTGAATTTATTTCTTTACATACTTATTATGAGGTAACCGTTTTAAAAATAAATGTTTAGTCCGAATGTTTTGTATGGATGGATTTCCGAGGTCAGGACCCACGCTAAGCAGAGCTTGTTGCGCAGGTCCTGGCCTCACCACCCGATCGCGAAATTCCTGTTGGCCGGCAGAATTTAGAGACGAAAGTTTTACGTGCCCGATATACCTGGACACGGTCTGCCCCGGTCACTGACGTCACCTGACCTTGAGTGCGACCGCTGCCACCGGCCGCAGGCCATCCCAGTCAGGAGCAAATAGCGAGCGCCGAAGCGACTCGAACCCGGGCTGCCACTACCGGGATAGGTCAGAAGCCCAGCGCTCTCCCACTGAGCTATAGGGGCGGACAGGGGTTATTGTATTTCTCATCATCATGATTAACCTCACACAGAGTTTTCGCCACCTTAGATCAAATTAAGTTTAAATACATTTGGGAGGCTCTCATAAGCACTTATGACATGTTGGTTCCACCGATGGACATCATGCCTGGTAAGTTGTGCCCATATATGTAGGAACGTCCACATGGTAGGCCGTTTCCCGTACTACAAAACGACAGCTATTGCCGCTCTATGGCCGATAAATCGCGTATGAATCGCTAAATCGCGTAAAACGCGTATCCATGCTTGTATTGAATGCCCCTCCCAGATTCCTGGGGGGGGCATTTGCCCCCTCCTTTCTGGATCCGCCTGTGCCAGAAATTACCGCCAAGAAGAGCCTCTGTCAGACTCCGCCAGACATGCAATTCATTTTCCCATTTTCCAAATTTGTATAAGAAATTGCGAAAGTTGTGTGATGCTGCGAAGCGGCGCGAAATTTTCCGGTTTTTGACTGTGGATAGCTGGATTTTGACTGCTGCAAAGACAATTTTATGATTTTACGATAAATTTGGAACGCGCGGGGAATGCTTGTATTGAATGCCCCCTTATATTCCTGGGGGGGGGGGCATTTGCCCCTGATGCCCCCCTGGATCCGCCAGTGGTCTGACCTTTAGCCACAGAGAAATAAATAAAGAACTGGCAGCACGTGTTATTAATTTAGCAGAACGTTGAAGGCACACTAGGCCATTTGGCGCGCGATATACTGCGACATTCCGCCTCGGAAAATCGGGCGATACCGCGGAATATCGTCCTTGTTCCGGCGGATTCGGCGCTGTCTGATCGTGAGATTCCGCCCCGCCGACCTACAGCATGTCGCAACCTGTGCCTACAGCCTGTGCCAAGGTAAATTAATGATGGCCATTTTCGACGAAGATGTAAGCTTATAACCACGAAACTTTTACATAATAAATTTCACAGCGGCAAGAGCATGCTGTGCAAAATCTGTACCTCTATCTTGCATAGATTCGCCACTGTTAGCCTGCTCAATTTTGTTGTCCGCGGCTCCGCGGCGTTCAGTCGCGGAAAAAGCTAGTTCGAATCAGCTTTTTTCCGCCGGTCCGCAGATGGCCGGCCGACGACATTCGTCCGCGATTTTTGACATTTCGGCTGACGCGAAGGCGGAAAGTCGCTAAAGATGCGCGGAAAGTCGCAGCGATATCGCGACCTCCGCGCGCCGAATGGCCTAGTGTGCGGCCGCGAGTGGCAATCCAACACCGTCATGTAGCAGAAGAAAAGTATGAATGTAAACAAATGCAATAATGGCGCGGCGCGGAAAAACACGGCAGAAATAACGCAAGCAAATCAAAGCATAATGTAAACAAGCGCCACACACCACCAGTACAACACCTGTGATTGAACTTTCATAAAACTGACGATGAACAAAAAAGGATATCAGGATATCTTTAAGACACTTCTGAGTTATGTAACAAACTAAAACTATTTATTTCGGTTTCTCATGTTTACGATTATCTACAGTCACCAGGGGCGCAACCAGACCTTCAGAAGGGGGGGGGGAAGCCAGGCATGGTGGGCCCCTGGGAAAGAGGCCTCTCTCAAAATATGTATACCCCTGGATATGAAAAACTCTACGGATTTTGGCCACTTTATTTTGTGAGGCTCCTTAAAAATATAAACTTTTGAGTAGCTGGATTGGACCAGGACCCTCAGTAAGGGGGCGGCATTTGCTTCTGGGGGGGGGGGCGTTTACTTCTGGGGACGCCTATTGTCCGGTTTAGATAGCGTCTGTTCCGCTCCATGGGGCGGCATTTGCTAATGGGCAATGAGCATTTGTCCAATTTAGAGGGCGCCTGTTTTACCCCGTGGGGGCGGGATTTGCTTATTGTCCGGTAGGGCGCCTGCTCTGCTCCATTTTTGCAGGGGGGGGGGGGCTCTCCTTCCGCACCGTGCAGAAAGAGAGGAGACCCCCCCCCCCCCCCCCCCATCACTAGCCGGAGGGGCGCCGTCGCTGGCCAGGTGCGCGTCACGGGCGGAGCGGGGCGGTCACTAGTCTGAGGGGCGCTGTCGCTGTCCGGAGGGGCGCCGTCACTGGTCGGAGCCCGGAGGGGCGCCGTCATTCGCCGGAGGGGCGCGGTCACTGACCAGAGGGGCGCCATCAACGGCCGGAGGGGCGCCGTCACTGGTCGGAAGGGCGCTGCCACTCGCCGGAGGGGCTTGGTCACTGGCCAGAGGGGCGCCGTCACTAGCCGGAGGGGCGCCTTCACTGGCCGGAGGGGGCGCCGTCACTGGTCGGAGGGGCGCCGTCACTAGCCAGAGGGCGCCGTCACTGGCCGGAGGGGCGCCGTCAATGATCGGAGGGGCGCCAGCTTTGCATGGGCGCCTCGGGTCTAAAGGACCAGGTCATGCCCTGAAGACCGTATACTCTGTACGCAACTGGTGCCTGTCCTGTGGGCGGTGCTAATTGCAAAACAAAAATAGTCCGGGGGCGGCTTGGGCGCCCGTTAAAAACGGTCCGGACATTCCGTACTGTCCTTATAGGTGGTTCGTACGGACATTCCGTACTGTCCGTATAGGTGGTCCGTATGGGCATTCCGTACTGTCCGTATAGGTGGTCCGTACGGACATTCCGTACTGTCCGTATAGGTGGTCCATATGGACATTCCGTACTGTCCGTATAGGTGATCCGTACGGACATTCCGTACTGTCCGTATAGGTGGTCCGCACGGACATTCCGTACTGTCCGTATAGGTCAGTGTTCTGGAATTACTTTTTGAATGCATGCAGAGAGGTAACAAAACTGCCGCAAAAAAACATGTGAAGAGGTAACACAAATAAAAAAGGAAAATATATCTGAATTTTACTCATGTAGCTAACAAAAATAAGTGATCATCCCGAGGGTGACACTCCTCCTCAAGATTGTAAGGAATATGTCATAAGTTGATATAATTCAATTTCAATATTTTTCAATGTTAGCATAACCACATTCAAACTAGTTTCCTATCAACATTCAATCTCTAGTTTCCTATCATATAGTTTCCTATCAACAGTTTCCTACCAAGATCTACACAATTCAGCAAGCATAGTGATCCAGTTCACAGTTCAACTCAAGATTGTAAGGAATGTGACATGAGTTGATATAATTAAATAGTTTGCTCACAGTTGTCTAGTATGCAAAACATGGCAAGTTTCGACGAGATCTCGTCGGGGCAGGGTTGGCACCAACACATCAAAATTGGGGCAGCTTTTGAGAATTTTGGGGCAGCTTTTGAAAATTTGGGGGAGGTTTGGAAATTTTGGGGCAGCTTTTAAATTTAGGGGCAGAATTGTAAATTTAGGGGCAGCTTTGGGAATTTTGGGGCAGCTTTTTACTTTTTGAGGCAGAAGTAACAATTTACCGATTCACACTAGATAAATCGCGACCGTGATTACGACTGACCCCCCCCCCCCCCCCCCCTCCCATACCGGAGACCGCACCCCCTCCCTCCCCCCCCCCCCCCCCGGTCAAGAAAAAAAAATCCTGCTAAATGGGGCAGGTTGCTTCATTTGGGGCAGGATTTTTCTGTCCCGGGCAGCTTGCTGTCCCAGTTGGGGCAGGATTTGGGCTGCCCCAAATATCTTGTCGATGTTCCCGCCACGTTTTGCATATTGGACAGTTGTTAAACACATTTCAGGTAGCATTGCATTGAACAAAAGTAGGATGCAGATTACAGAATCATACCCATATTTATACATAGCAACCGCACAAAGTTCAGTAATGTGTTATGCGGTGATCTGAGAAGAACTAGTTTATTCTGAAATATCCATGGCAAAACAAAAGTTCAGCTCTTAGCCTATCATGTGAAGAAGAAGAAAAAACTATTATTTCACTGGATTGATATAATTCAACTCATTATTGGTTAAGTGACAGGTTGTGCTCTAGCATAACCCATCAAGTAAATTATTCGGGCAAAACAAAAACATAATTGAGACAATACCATCAACTGATGTAACCCCGGGCATATACTAACCTCAGACTTGTCACAGGGCCTATTTTAACATGTTAACTGGGGGGGGGGGGGGGGGGAAATGCCCCCAGTGAACCGTTTTGCCCCCCCAGTCAAGAAATGTTGCCCACCCTGATTTCAGTATTTCCATGTCATTTTTCGCTTGGTAGGTATTCAATTAAAATAAAATATGCTTACCTGGTGGTGGTGGTTATTTTTTTTGGTGATAAATGCACTGGCAGATCCAGCCTCTCTCCGTTGGGGGGGGGGGAGCATCTTTTTGTGGCAAAAAGGAACCCCCATTTTTTTTCCTCCGCGGATTTGGACCGGTCATCTTATTCTGGTATTCAAGCTTAAGAAATTCACTAAAAAAATGTGGATTTCTTTTTTTCGGAAAAAAATCTAATTTTTTGGGGTCAAAAACACAAAATTTTGAAAATCCGAGAAAGCCATTTTGAAGAGAATGTCATTTCTTTTCTTTTGACGTTTTTTTTTGTAATTTGATTCAAAACTATTTGTTTAGAAAACTCTATTTGATTGTTCAAACATTTATCGTTTTTCCACCAAAAATGGCATGACATGACGTGATTAAAACGTCATTATCTCCCACAATACATCAATTTCATTGAAATGTGGTGAGAAGACGTATAGTTGATGCAGCATAAGGTACTGAAAGTTTGACGCTGATATCTATCATAGTTTTCAAGTTATGGAGAAAATCCGGAGGGGGGGGGGCAGATTCTGTCGCCCCCCCCCCCCCCAGCGTGGCGCGGGTTAAGTGTCACAGGGGCTGCTTGAATTGCATCAGGTGCGCTGTTTTGTCTATCATTGAAAGAAAGGGATACATACAAACTTCAAATTAAATCATTCGAGAAAAAACTTACTTTTTCATAAGTTTTCTCCTAAGATTATTGTTTTTCACGCTCAGTGCAGGGAACGCGCGGGGGCATACTTGTATTGAATGCCCCTCCCAGATTCCTGTGGGGGGGGGGGCATTGTCTCTGATGCCCCCCCCTGGATCCGCCAGTGCCAGCAATTACCGCCAAGGAGAGCCTTTGACAGACACTTAACACGTGCCCATAGCAGGCCTCTGATAATTAAACGACCTGGAGGGGGGAGGGGCGGATTTCGCCCCCCCCCCCCTATGATCTCGAAAACCACGCAACGTAGCGACAGGGCAAAACAACGTTAGATAGCTCGAGACAAGCTTTTCGAAAGTATTTCGTTAATTTTTTTTCTCAGGTCAATATTGAGTTCACCAGAGGTCATCAAGGGTCAGATTTTCAAGTTTTCAAGACTTCGCTTCGAACACCCCCAAATATCTCGAGAACTATGATAGTTAGCAGCAAACGAAACGAAAAAAAATCGAAAGCCCTTGAAACATGCAATCCACATAAATGTCCTCAGATTTGAGCTCAGGTCAAATGTTTAGGCCCTAGAGGTCATCAAATGTCAAAAAGGTGATTTTTTTGCAAAATTGTTTTTCACAAATAACTTTATAACTAATAAAGATAAAGCAATAATGTTTACGCCATATAATTTTCTTGTCAAGGTGCTTCGAATAATATTCATAGTGACCGGGTTAAGTTAACTGAGAAATTTGACCTCAGGTCAAGGTCAAGTGTTAACCCAAGTTGGTCATGTTGCATATTGGGAGACGTGTCTCGACGAGACAAACACATTGGTACCATTTTCTCTTCTCTATCTTCATTATGTCGATAGTTATTGACAAAATAGTGTTGGCGGTCACAAAATTGACCAGATCTTAGGTCACAGATATTATAAATCCGAGATAAACAAATTGTTGGTATCTATGACCTTATGAAGTCCTGCAAGATTGAAACCGATCGGCGTAAATCTGTGGCTGTGGTACTACTGCAAACGTTTTGGAGTTGTCATCACGTGACCTGGTCTGGTGACCTGACCTGAGATGACCCGAAGCCAAGAATTTTACATAATGTGGGAAGTTTCTTTCTAAACAGGTGTGCAAAAAACGGCGGCGCTGCGCGCCGCCGTTTTTGCGCTATCTTTGAAAAACCGGAGGGGTGTGCGGATTTCGTCCCCCTCCAGGGGTGGAATTAATTTTCCCATTTTCCAAATTTGCATAAGCAATTGCAAAAATTGTGTGATGCCGCGAAGCGGTGCGAAATTTTCCGTTTTTTACTCTGGATAGCTGGATTTTGACTGCTGCAAAGACAATTTTTTTACGATCTTAAGCTAAATTGGGAACGCGCGGGGGGGGGGGGGGGGTATTGAATGCCCCCCCCCCAGATTCCTGTGGGGGGGGGGGGGCATTTGGCCCTGACGCCCCCCCAGATGGTGTCAGCCAGTGGATAAATGTATACAAATCCAATGCAAATGTCATGAAATTCCCAAGTTTTAGTATTTCCCAGCCAAAATAAGTATCTTTAAATTATTTCCAGAATATTTTAATATCTTATTTTAATATCCTTTGAACAATTGCTCATTAGCGGTAGAGTGGGGGAGATGGGGGGTTGTTGGATCTGGAACGTCGACACATAATTTGGAGTGGTTGGGAGCAACGGCTGAGCCGATTGTGTTCAATTTTGGTGTATGGTTAGGGAGCTATCAGCCGCCACTTCCCTACACGTCAGGGATGGGGTGCTTCTGCACGTGCGCACGTGTGCACCACGTATTTGTATATCAGAAACTTCTTCCCTGATCGAGTTGAAATTCACCATACATTTCCTTTGCGTTCGCTCGTTCATTGTCAACTACGGCGCCTTACTGCAGTTCGGTAAAACAGCTATGGAAGGAAAATGACGACTGACCTCAGGGTGAATAGATTTTACCTCGTGGAGGTCACGGGATAAAAAATACCACATGGATCGTTGCATTGGCGGATCCAGAACGGGTGGTTTGGGGGGGATTCCAAAAAGTCTCGCACAATTCTGAAAACGAATTGCATTTGGTTTGCTTATGCATTGGTAGCTGCTAACTTTCCTTAGTAAAAGTTGCTTAGATTTTCTTCTATATTAGGAAATGTTCAATCTTGTGCCAATTTCAGGCGTTTTTTTTCGGGGGGGGGGGGTCAATTGTCCATTTTGCCCAACCGTAGATCCGCCATAGGATCTTTGTATTTTGCAAAAGATGCGGGACTCTGGTGAAAATTGGGCAAATTTAGCCATTTCCTGTGGATTTATATGCATTTTCATTTTTCTCCAATAGGAGGGGAGGGAAAAATTGGGAGGTCAAACATAGACTTCACCTTAGGTCACCGATATAAAAATCATCCGAAATAGCAGAATTGTAGGTGGTTATGACCTGATTAAATCCTGTGAGTATCTAACTGATCGGTCAAACAATGTGGCTGCCGGTCGTGTCGACCTTACAATTTTTGGAGGTGGGATCACTAGACTTGACTTAGTGACGTGACCTGAGGAGCACGAGGTAAACAAATAACAGGATTTGGCCAATTGAAAGGCAAGCAGTTGTACCAAAAATGGCGGCGCGAAATGGCGTCGTTTTCCGCTATTTAAAAAACAACTCGGGGAGGGTATCCGCCCCCACTGGTGGATCCAGGGAGCGGACATCAGGGGAAATGCCCCCCCCCCCCAAGGAATCTGGGGGGGGGGGGGGGAGGGGGAGCATGCAATACAAGTATTCCCCCCTGTGCGTTCCTTGCACTGAACATGAAAAACAATGATCTTAGGAGAAAACTTCATGAAAACGGAAGTTTTTATTCTCTCGAGTGATTGAATTTGAATCCCTTGCTTGCAATGATAGACAAAACAGCGTACCTCAATCAGTGTATTAAAAACCATCCACGAGGTGGCTATTCTGGTTTCATGTCAGTGTTACAAATAATATACAAAATACGATAAAAACGAGTACACTTCACTACACTACATCGGTAAAATCACACTTCGCATAGCGGTCTTAAAACCATCCAATGAATGGGCGGCACAAGCTTGTGGTGGCAGGCGGTTCCAGACAACTGCAGCCCGATACGAAAAAGCCTGATGCAATTCAAGCAGCCCCGGTGGCAAGCGCCCCGCTGGGGGAGGGGGGGGGGCACACTCTGCCCCTTCCCGGATTTTCTCAATAGCTTTAAAACTGTGATAGATATTAACGATACATTTTCAGTACCTTATACTGCATCAATTCTACGTCTTTTAAAAAAAATCAATGAAAGTAATGTAGTATTTTGGGAGATAATAACATTTTAATGACGTATTGTCATGCGATTTTTTAGTGGAAAAACAATACATGTTTGAAAAATCGTAAAAAATACAGCTTCAAAGCAAATTGCAAATAAAAAACGTCAAAAGAAAATAAATGACACTCTTCCAAATGGCTATATCGGATTTGTGATTTGTTTGGTTTTTGAACCCCAATTTTTTTGCTCGGAAAAATGTCCACAAAATCTTTTTTTTTTGTTAATTCGAAAAGTGAATTTCTTAAGCTCGAATACCAAAATAAGGTGACCAGCCCAAATCCGCGGGGGGAAAAAATGGGGGTACCTTTTGCCACAAAAAGGTGCCCCAAAAAATGGGGTACCTTTTTGCCCCCCAGTGGCTTTCCCTTAAAATAGGCCCTGACTTGTCATGCTATCAGAATGTAAGCAATACAGACTCACTAACACACTGTGCATCTGTATTGTCTGTACTCTAGTCTGATAGCATGAAAAGTCTGAGGTTAGGATGTGTCCGAAGATTATAACCCTATAAGCATGATTGACAAATATCCTTATTTACCCATACATATGAGCATGTGGAATTTCATTAATTGGTAGATTTATGACAATATAAGTACCTAGCAATCACTTTGGAGTTTGGAGAGGCATTCCTAACATTCTTATCCCATGCATTGGCATTGCAATGTTTGGTCTGGAGTGGTATGCCAAAGCTGAGTGGTACCCCACTTCTCCCAACTTATTGCATTATGTGAAGACAAATAAGATAAGGGACATCATATAAATACAACGAGGGCATACTTTACCTGCCACCACTCCTACATCAACATGCCCACACCAAACAACTTTCTGCAAAACCTATGGGAGCCTTTATAACAGTATATACTACCCTGTTTGGTTTGTAAGCTGCCTCAAAGACAAAACAAAGTTAGACGCCGGAGCTTATTTTGTATCAACAGCGCCAAGTTAGCTGCATCTTTGGGGCAGCTAAATTATTCGCGCTGAATAATCCCCGCAAAAATTGTTACCTCCTCAGAAAATATATCAATCTAAATTATTTTAAAATAATATTCACTGGACATTTCCGACGTTAAAGTGGTTTCGGCTTGTGAAAAAAACATTGAAGTTTTGGGTAATGACCTGTTTTTGTTTGATAAATAGGCAGATTGTCTTATCATAAAAACATGCCGGTACAAATTTTGTTACCTCCTCAGAATAACGATAGATTGCAAAACAAAGCTTCCAACTTGTAAAAAACAAAATAAGCCACGTAAATGAAAACATTACTTGTAAATAATTCAAGTCGTTTGCAAAATAGTTTGTCAAGCCATTCCAGTCTTCAAATATATTATGTAATGTCTGCAAAATGTATAACAGCATGATAAGTGTCACGGTGCACGAAGCCGGTAAAAATGGGCCTGTTGACATGATGCAAGGAAAAAATCACCTAAAATACAGGAATGGATATTTTTCATAAAACATGATACCAAAGCTTCTCATTTCTCCACAGACTATACAACACTATGCCACGTTTTTGTGCAAATCTGATCGCTATTGAATGAGTATATAAAACATGCGAGAAACATGCCGATAGTTACCTCTTTCTTACCTCCTCTCCTCACCAGTGCAGTGGCTCAGAAGGGGCCCCAGCAGCCAGCAGGTGAACAAAGCTATCAATTGATCAACTATGTTTTGACGTGAAATATAGGCAGGTATGGAGGTATCTGAACAAACGTAAGGTAATTTTTTTCTTCATAACATCACCTAAAGGTGATGCAGATAATGAAACCCAAATACTGTACAACGCTGAATCGAATGGCAAAAAGGGAGGCGAATGGAAGGTAACTATTTCAAATTAAGAGGTATTTTGGGAGGTAACTATTTTGGTAAATGCATGCCCATCTGCATTTAATTTGTTCAATTTGCAGAACACTGGTATAGGTGGTTGCGCCCCTGCTGAAATGGACGGTATTTTAATTTGCATTGGCGTTCTTTGATGCAAAGGGGCGGCCTCCTCTGTCGGGGGCTACTTTATCGCCGAGATGGGCGTTTCAGCATCTTTTTAACTGGGGTTGCAAAGTCACTGGGGTGGCATTCTTCATGACTGGGGTGGTAATTGCCACCCCAGTTACTATGTTAAAATACGCCCTGAACTCGCCCAAAGGTCAAACACAATTGGCAATATCGCTCGTTGAAGCAATATTTATATTTATACTCTGTGAAATATTGATCATACATGAAAAAATAAAGTTGCAGAAACTCTGATAAGCTACTCTGTAGCTGATGCAAGATTAAAGACATTGTCAAATTATTGAGGTCCCTATAGAAGAAGAGACAGGTCCTAAGCAATATTTTTTTTCTTCATTTAATGTGAATATTTTGTATTTATGTATGACAGACAGAAAAGCGTAATACAAAGCTATGACGTAACCAAAAACGATACATAATCAAACCTGACCTAACATTTAGGTACAGCAATTACGGTCGCAGGGACCCACGTTTAGAATGAGCCGCTCGTATTCGCTCGCTGCGCTGCAGAACCTACCAGGGGCTGTAGCGCTGGGGGGGGGGGGCTGCCCCCCCCATAACCCCCCAGACCATCTCGTAGTCAAAGATAGACCAATTTTCAGTCTGTTGTAATATTACCGTCAGCTGACTACTCTTCTTCTATTAGGGACCTGAAGAACACCATAGGCCAGGGTCTTAGGATTGCTTTGGAGCTTGGGTGCGGAATGGAAAATTATTGCTAAAAATAAGCATAAAGAGTGGAAAATTCAACCAAAAGCCATTGTATTCGGCTTTATCAATGTCCAATTACCCGCTCACCAGAATTAGTTATTACCTATGCCAATTTTGACCTGTCTTTCCCTGTCTTGTCCTATCATTACATCCATAAATCAGTATAGAGTTCAAATTATCCAATACATTTTAGAATAAGGAGTGGAAAATTAAGAGGAAAACTTGGGAAAAAGAGTGGAAAAATAGTATCCATAGGGTGTCGTTTTCCACCAAAA
>JAXIVJ010008186.1:37500-47500 GCA_036785665.1 Chirona hameri
CTAAGATCTGGCTTATCTTCTCCTCTAGCATATGATTGTCTGTGAATTATAAAACAACAATAAATTCATTTAAACTGCATTACTGAGAGCTTCAAAATGATATATTGATGCAATGGCTCATCATATCTATTGGCCAATTTGAAGCAAAACTACATGTTTAGCTCTTTGCGGAGGAAAATGGATTTTTGCTTAAAATAAGCTAATAGATAGAAACAGCGGTGAGGCAATGCATTAATATGTCATTTTGAAGCTCTCAGTAATGTGGTTTGAATGCATTTATTGTTGTTTCTTAAAGGAAATAGTTCACCTTCAACATGTGGTTTTTAACTGAAATAGCAGTTTTGTAGCCCGTGTTTAGAAATCCCTATCTGCAACTGTTCTTGTCTGAAAAGACTCTCCAGCCGAAGATATTTGACTTTTTGGCGAAGAAATGCGGCGCATATAAGATACACCGTACCATCTGAAAGTGCCAGCACTGCACGGAGCATGCGCAGACCAATAACGCACACCATAAACTTAATAATTTACGACCTACTGTCCTGAATTGGCGCGATGTAGGACCATTTTTGAAAAGAAAAACAGAAACTGTATTAAAAATATAATAAAATCATGTTCTGATAAATTTTCCGAAGGTGAACTATTTCCTTTAATTTGCAGTCAAACATACACTAGAGGAGAAGATACGCCGGACCATAGTGTGTACCATTGCAACTCAACTGCAGTTCCCTGTACCTACTAAGACTGCTATTATCTTTCTTTGAAAGTACATTTGCATGAAACAGGAGCACCTGGCAGGTACAACCAAGGTGCTGGCAAATGTCACAAAAGGGCAGCAATTAATTACAATTTACATAAATTGCACGACCACAGATACGTACCTGGTGGTGCCGTGGTATTCTTGTCGCTGGTGCCACCCAGTGTCGCAAATGGCATGCTTCCAAGACGGAGGCAGTTTCTTTTCACACTCCACGCCATGTTGGCCAAATTCAGATATTTAGGGGAATGGAGGGATGACAAAATTGTTTGTTTTAGCAAAAATAATAGGACGAAGGAGGTCTCCGGGTCTAAAAACATGAAAATAAGGTAAGAATTTCCATGTTTTGAGCTGGACACCTCCCATTCCATATCACATCTGGCAACATGCCATAATTTTGTCATCCCCCTTCCCTCCCCGAACTCACTGAATTTGGACACTATGCTCCACCCACTTCAATTTACTATTTGGCTTACACTGACACTTTCCGACAGCCTTCTTAATTAACAGTTTTCCTCATGTCAATGTCAAGGTTTTTTGGCTCAATATCAATATCTAGCCTTGGTCAAGTGTCAACACCTGTAAACCAGGGGGGTGACACTGCTTGAGCGCCGTATCGTCGCTGCTCACAAAACGTGATTTGACGTCACTGGCGGCAGAGCGCTGCCCGAATCAAATTGCAAGATTTCAGCTAGCAATAGCGCAATAATTGAAATTGAACAGTCTGTTGGTGGCGTGTTGCGTGCGGGTTTCGATGGCTGAGATATCACACTGGCAGTGTGATATTCCGAGGTGTCTCGATTTGCCCCAAATTTTGCATACAGGACCTCCTCGATGCGCTGATTCCGAAAATATGCCTCTATAGGGTGGTATTTTATGTCGTTTACGAGTTACAGCCATATGCTTGAGCGCGGCGCCGACGAAGGAGCCGGGCCCCGCCAGTGACGTCATCCGGTGGTCTGCCGAGTTCAAGGTCAAATGGCTCGTGTCTTTACCTGGTTATAGGGCCTTGCTGTAAACGTACTTGAATCGCGTCGTTACTGGCACAAACAGCGCCATAATTGTCGCTGTCTCACCTGACTCACCGACATGACAGCGACGCGGATGAGGCTAGTCATGGGGCAGCCGCGATGTCGCCGTGTTTTTTTTTCGGCTGTAAATCTTGGCTTGAGAAATGCTGCCAATAAATCAAAACACTCTATTTTTTGACAGTGTATGATGACGTATTTATTGATGATGATTTATTGATGATGATATTATGATGACGTATGATATATTTTTTTGACGGCATGATGTTTTACGCTGATATTCTAATGCTGATCCAAATTGAAGGTGACAGATCCTGTCATGTTTTTGCGCCCTTCATATCTTTAGTTTGAGATGCGTAGTTATCTTCAGCAGCGTTTTGCTAACTTACGGTACACAATCAACTGACACCGACGTGCGCTGGCGCGTTGGAACATTTTTTCACCTATGTTTGAATCAATCATATCGAAAGAATATCAGTGATCGGGGGAGGAGAAATCGTTCAAAAGTGGGGGGAGCTAACATTGCTCGCCCCTCAGCCTGAAAAGTGTGTGTGGAAGGGGGGGAGGAACATGTTCACACGCCTATGTCTCTAAGTATTGTTATTTCTGTTGTGATTTGTTTTGGTCACGAACAGGCAAAGAAAACCTATTACGCTCTCTTTCGCCTGAGCACGAGGCGCAGACATAGCTGCAACTGTTCGCCACAGCTTATATAAATTGGCGCGAGCGTGCGGAAGCCGTGTTGCTGCAGGACAATCGATGTTGGCCAGCCGTGCCGTGCGATGCTGTCCAGCCGTGCCGTGCGATGTTGGCCAGCCGTGCCGTGCGATGCTGGCCAGCCGTGCCGTGCGATGCTGTCCAGCCGTGCCGTGCGATGCTGTCCAGCCGTGCCGTGCGATGTTGGCCAGCCGTGCCGTGCGATGTTGGCCAGCCGTGCCGTGCGAATCTGGCCAGCCGTGCAATGCTGGCCAGCCGTGCCGTGCGATGCTGTCCAGCCGTGCCGTGCGATGCTGTCCAGCCGTGCCGTGCGATGTTGGCCAGCCGTGCCGTGCGATGTTGGCCAGCCGTGCCGTGCGAATCTGGCCAGCCGTGCAATGCTGGCCAGCCGTGCCGTGCGATGCTGGCCAGCCGTGCCGTGCGATGCTGGCCAGCCGTGCCGTGCGATGCTGGCCAGCCGTGCCGTGCGATGCTGGCCAGCCGTGCTGTGCGATGCTGGCCAGCCGTGCTGTGCGATGCTGGCCAGCCGTGCGATGTTGGCCAGCCGTGCGATGTTGGCCAGCCGTGCCGTGCGATGCTGGCCGTGCCGTGCGATGTTGGCCAGCCGTGCGATGCTGGCCAGCCGTGCGATGTTGGCTAGCCGTACGATGCTGGCCAGCCGTGCGATGTTGGCCAGCCGTGCGATGCTGGCCAGCCGTGCCGTGCGATGCTGTCCAGCCGTGCCGTGCGATGCTGTCCAGCCGTGCCGTGCGATGTTGGCCAGCCGTGCCGTGCGATGTTGGCCAGCCGTGCCGTGCGAATCTGGCCAGCCGTGCAATGCTGGCCAGCCGTGCCGTGCGATGCTGGCCAGCCGTGCCGTGCGATGCTGGCCAGCCGTGCCGTGCGATGCTGGCCAGCCGTGCCGTGCGATGCTGGCCAGCCGTGCCGTGCGATGCTGGCCAGCCGTGCCGTGCGATGCTGGCCAGCCGTGCTGTGCGATGCTGGCCAGCCGTGCTGTGCGATGCTGGCCAGCCGTGCGATGTTGGCCAGCCGTGCGATGTTGGCCAGCCGTGCGATGTTGGCCAGCCGTGCCGTGCGATGCTGGCCGTGCCGTGCGATGTTGGCCAGCCGTGCGATGCTGGCCAGCCGTGCGATGTTGGCCAGCCGTGCGATGCTGGCCAGCCGTGCGATGTTGGCCAGCCGTGCGATGTTGGCCAGCCGTGCGATGTTGGCCAGCCGTGCGATGTTGGCCAGCCGTGCGATGTTGGCCAGCCGTGCGATGTTGGCCAGCCGTGCGATGCTGGCCAGCCGTGCGATGCTGGCCAGCCGAGCGATGCTGGCCAGCCGTGCGATGCTGGCCAGCCGTGCGATGCTGGCCAGCCGTGCGATGCTGGCCAGCCGTGCGATGTTGGCCAGCCGTGCGATGCTGGCCAGCCGTGCGATGTTGGCCAGCCGTGCGATGGTGGCCAGCCGTGCGATGCTGGCCAGCCGTGCGATGCTGGCCAGCCGTGCGATGCTGGCCAGCCGTGCGCTGCTGGCCAGCCGTGCGATGCTGGCCAGCCGTGCGATGCTGGCCAGCCGTGCGATGCTGGCCAGCCGTGCGATGTTGGCCAGCCGTGCGATGCTGGCCAGCCGAGCCGTGCGATGCTGGCCAGCCGAGCGATGCTGGCCAGCCGTGCGATGCTGGCCAGCCGAGCCGTGCGATGCTGGCCAGCCGAGCGATGTTGGCCAGCCGTGCGATGCTGGCCAGCCGTGCAATGCTGGCCAGCCGTGCGATGCTGGCCAGCCGTGCGATGCTGGCCAGCCGTGCGATGTTGGCCAGCCGTGCGATGGTGGCCAGCCGTGCGATGTTGGCCAGCCGTGCGATGCTGGCCAGCCGAGCGATGTTGGTCAGCCGTGCGATGCTGGCCAGCCGAGCCGTGCGATGCTGGCCAGCCGAGCCGTGCGATGCTGGCCAGCCGAGCGATGCTGGCCAGCCGTGCGATGCTGGCCAGCCGAGCCGTGCGATGCTGGCCAGCCGAGCGATGTTGGCCAGCCGTGCGATGCTGGCCAGCCGTGCGATGTTGGCCAGCCGTGCGATGCTGGCCAGCCGAGCGATGTTGGCCAGCCGTGCGTGTTCCGCAGAGCAGAGCACTGCGTCTCTGTGGCGCTCCCGGTCCGTAGTATCCTGCAATATGCGATCTGCGTCCGTTCTGTTCAATTCCGAGACTTCAGCGGATAGTTTATGATTCACGGATGACTTGACTGTCTTGAGTTGTTGAGAAGTCTCAACGAGCCGTCTTCTGCTACCCGTTCCGAGAAGATAATGATTCCGATCTGGGCTATGCCACAGCAACTGCTTGAAGAAGCCTGCATTGATATTTTCGTCTAATGCAGGTACAAATCTGAAGTCGCTGGTACAATTATGAGTGATGTTTTCGCAATATACTTGCTGCCCACTTTGTTACTACTTATACAAGTATTTTCATATAACAAGCCATCGACTAGCAGCTACTTGGCGTTCACCCATCAACTAACAACTATCTTGGCGTTCAACTATATTGCTACATCATGTCTCGTCATCATGCTACATCATGTCTCGTCATCATGCTACATCAAGTTATTTCATTTCATTGCAGCAAAAGGGTGGTGAGGCGGCGTGGACTCTAATTTCGGCGGCGCTCGTTTTGGCCAGATGCACTGTGGAGCCGACACTGATGAGTGAAGATGGTCTTCGTGCCGGCACAAAGGCGCAGCATCATACCACCTCCGAAGAACATATTCAGAGCCATTCTTTTGTCTTCCGAGAAATCTGCATTCTTCCAATCAACACTTCATTCTCTCCTGAGACTGCTACGGATTTGGGTCTATGATTAGATTGTTACAGGTGCTGCGGAGTTTCCGAAACCTTGGCTTCAGATAGATGGAGCAGAAGTGGAAATCAGGCACACCGGGTCGGGGGAGGGGAGGGGAGGGGAGGGGAGGGGAGGGGAGGGGAGGGGAGGGGAGGGGAGGGGAGGGGAGGGGAGGGGAGGGGAGGGGAGGGGAGGGGAGGGGAGGGGAGGGGAGGGGAGGGGAGGAGAGGGGAGGGGAGGGGAGGGGAGGGAGGGGAGGGGAGGGGAGGGGAGGGGAGGGGAGGGGAGGGGAGGGGAGGGGAGGGGAGGGGAGGGGAGGGGAGGGGAGGGGGAGGGGAGGGGAGGGGAGGGGAGGGGAGGGGAGGGGAGGGGACACCCAAGAGCCTTCTGACTACTTCAACTCAGCCAGCTTCTCGATGCATACATCATCGCTACGCCATCTGTTAACCCAACCGATAGCTGACACCGTTGGCACACCTAATATCCCTGACACAGCTGACACTTCTGACGCCGCAAACACAGCTGACATAGCTGACCCCCTAATACCCCTGACACCACTAACACCGCCGACACCACCGCTGACACCCCTGACACCTCTGACACAGGTAACAACATTGCTGTCAGTAACGCCACACCGCTGACATCGCTCTCGTCGTTAACACTCCTCACACCCAACACTCGTAATGTCCCTGACACCCCTGACACTGCTGACACCGCTGACACCGCTGACACCGCTGACACCGCTGACCTCACTCTCCTTCGGCAGGTGGACGCGGGTTGGTCCGCACGGGGGGCGGGGTAGCGGCCCCACTCCAGCGGCCGCTCAGCAGGGAGTCACCGCCCATGGTGACCTGCTGGTGCTGCGCCCGGCCCGACCCGGGCACAGCGGCCGATACGGCTGTCTGCTGAACACGGACACCGGCCACGACACGGCCGACGTGTATCTGCAGGTGCTGGTGAGTATCTGTATCTGTACTGCCGACGTGTATCTGCAGGTATTGGTGAGTATCTGTATCTATATCTGCACTGCCGACGTGTATCTGCAGGTATTGGTGAGTATCTGTATCTGTACTGCCGACGTGCATCTGCAGGTATTGGTGAGTATCTGTATCTGTACTGCCGACGTGTATCTGCAGGTGCTGGTGAGTATCTGTATCTGTACTGCCGACGTGTATCTGCAGGTGCTGGTGAGTATTTGTATCTGTATCTGTACTGCCGACGTGTATCTGCAGGTATTGGTGAGTATCTGTATCTGTACTGCCGACGTGTATCTGCAGGTGCTGGTGAGTATCTGTATCTGTACTGCCGACGTGTATCTGCAGGTATTGGTGAGTATCTGTATCTGTACTGCCGACGTGTATCTGCAGGTGCTGGTGAGTATTTGTATCTGTATTGCCGATGTGTATCTGCATGTGTGTAGGTGTGCATATTGTGCATATTGCATATTGTGCATATTGGATTATAGTCGAGCTAGAATCGTGAATGAGCATATCATTATGCAAAATGGGTGTCAAATTTGAAATCAGCGTCACAAAATCTCCTAGAAACTACCAGAGTCCAAAAAGGTCATCTCAGGTCATCAGAGGTCAGTGACCTCGGTTGACATGTGAAAGTGCATGATCCCAATGGAACATATAATTATGTAAAATGGATGCCAAATTTGAAATAAACGTCACAAAATGTCATAGAAACTGACAGATGCCAAAAATGTCATCTCAGGTCATCGGAGGTCAGTGACCACCGTTGACCTCAGAAAAGGCCAACCGAGGTCACGATTTCAGCGGAAATCATAAATGTCACCTGTTAATACCTGTGCACATGCTCCTGAACAATAAACATTCGGAAACTGCACAAGTTACAAGCATCGACACTACGGGAAGCCAGTTGCGCCTGACATGACCTTGAGAAACAGGCCATAGATCACGGATCATCGGATCACGGATCATGGGGATTAGAAGTTTGCAATTTTCAGAGTATGTGTAGAATTGTTCGAAAGTAGGATGCTGAAAGGTTCATCGTCATTGATCGATAAATACGTGAGTTATTCTCGAAAAAACTATGGGGTAGTGGCATCCCCCTACACTGACTGTTCATGTATTTGCGAATCATTCCATATAAATGGCTTAATGTTCGATTCGAGTGAAAAGGATACAAGTTGGGCGATACAAACGAAAAACACGACAGACAATTTAAAACACGCATCGCACACACACAAGAAATCGTGGTAACTATGTTAATAAAACGAACGAATTCAAGCTTTCACACACCGCCGTCACAATTTTCGAGTTGGGATTTTAGCACGGCGAGGCTCCGGGAGGCCATAACGGCCGGCGTCAGGTGGTTCCAAGACGAGGCCGCCCTATAGGAAAAAGCCCTGCGCGACATGGATAGCCGGAAAGCGGGCAGTTCTAGAGCACCAGCCACCGCGGCCCGCGTGAGGCGCTCACTCACAGCGGTGCGAGGGATGAATAGCGATCGGACCGCTGCCGGGGCGCGGGGATCGTTTAAGGCTCTGTAGACGCCGATACAGTCGCGGCGCGCAACGAGGTCGCGTATACCACGCCAGCCTAGCGACTCCACGATCGGTGAGATATGATCACGACCCCGCGCACCCGAGACGATCCTTGCCGCGAAATTTATCACCTTTTGTACCCGGCTGAGGTGGCAGTCAGCGGCCCCGCCCCAGACGGAGAGGCAGTACAGTATGTGGGGGAACACGTGTGTCTGGATTAGGAGTTGGCGGGTCTCGGGTGTGAGGTGGTGACGAATTTTATACAGACAGAACAGGATGGAGTTGCACTTTTTGACTAAATTGGAAATGCGCTCCTCCCAGGACAAGTTACGGTCCATGGTGACCCCCAGCATCTTCACGGACGGCAAGGGATTGAGTGTGTGGTTTGAGATGTTGAGCTGAAAGGATGGAGTCTTTTTAAGGGCTTGAGGAGTACCGACAAGGAGGAGCGTGGTCTTGGTGGGGTTCATCTTTAAGGAGTTGGCAGTGAAGTAGGATTGGACCGCAATGATGGTATCCTCCTGGCGGGATTTTAGTAGGGATAGGTGTGCTGGGAGGGCAGAGTCGAGGAGCTGGGTGTCGTCTGCGTAGGACACCAGACGCCCGTGAGGAAGGTACGATGCAAGGTCGTTCGTGAAGATGCTGAAGAGGAGTGGGCCCACGAGGGACCCCCTGAGGGACGCCGTGGGATAAAGGAAGGGATAGTGATCCGCCTCTCACCACCTGCAGCCGACCATCGAGGTAACTCCGGAACCATCGGGGATCGGATGCCGTACCACTGTAGCTTGGTCAGGAGGACACCGTTGTCAACGCTGTCAAAGGCTCTACTAAGGTCGACGGAGGTGACGGCGACGACATGTCCCGCGTCGATCCGGCGCGTCATTCATTCCACAGCGTCGACCACGGCATCCTCCGTCGAGTGGCACGGCCTGTACGCGTATTGTGAAGGCGCCAACAGGCTGTGGGAAACGAGATGCGCCGACAACTGCGTACATACAACCTTCTCGCATAATTTTGACAACACTGATAAAATCGATATCGGCCTAAAATTGCCAGGAGCATCGCGAGGCCCAGATTTATGAAGAGGGAGAACTGAGGCAATTTTCCAGTCACTTGGGAAGACGCAAGTGATGACAGAAGTGTTGACGAGATGAAGCAAGTGAGGCCCTAAGACAGCGAAACAGTTTTTCAATGCAAGTAGCGGCACACCATCGAGTCCAACAGCCCTAGAAGAGGACAGTTCTTTCAAGGCACTAGAAAGCATGGGTAAGGTCACCGGTTCTAAGACTAGCTGGGCTGTGGTGACGCACGGTGGTCTCGGAGGGAGAGGTGGCACGCTGTGGCAGCCGGCTGCCAGCTCGGCAGCTATCTTAGGCCCGACTGAGGCGAAATGGCGATTGAAGTCGTCAGCTCGGTCCATCGGCATATCCTCGGCGCCGCCGCCTCCTCTCGTGGGTCGAAGGGCGAACTCACGGATCCCGCGCCAGAAACTCGCACGATCAGACAGCATGGTCGCGCACAGAAAGTCGCGTTTCGCCTGGGCACAGCAACTCTTAACCCGGTTTCGGAGCCGCCGATACTCGATAAGGGCGGTCTCCGTACCGTACCTGTGCCATTCCCGGTAGGCCCGGTCGCGCTCACGCATTACACTGCGCAGCTCGTGGTTACCCTCCAACCACGGGCAGCGTGGGCGACGTGGGGTCACAGTTTTCAGGGGACAGTGCACATCGATGGCAGACGACCATACACGCATGAACACCTCCAACTTCCCCTCGATGGCAGCGGCCCGGTATAACGGGTCCCAGTCTGACAGCAGCAGATGTAAACTGAGCGCGTCCCAATTTACTTTGCGCCAGGGGCGAGCTCGGAAAGGCGTAGCACGCGAGTGCTGACGCCTGAAGGGCGCGCGAAGAATGGTGGTGAGGTGGTCTGCAATCGGTACCGGTGGCACCGAGACGGCGCTCTCCCAGATCCGGCATACTGGTGATTATATGGTCAAGGAGTGTGGCGGTCGGTTCCAGATGGGTGGGAGTGACAACAAGTTGCCAAAGGTTCAAATCATTTAAAATTGAAATATAGCGGCGCACAGTGGGAGTTTGAGGACGCAGAAGGTCGATGTTAAAATCACCAAGACAAAAGACGGGTCTACCAGTGGCGACAGCTGCGCGAAGTTGGT
>JAXIVJ010008186.1:52500-56807 GCA_036785665.1 Chirona hameri
TGTACAAAGTGGACTGTTTGTCAGGATTCCGAAAATAGTTAACACCTTCTTAAATAGTGATATTGTGGATGCAGATATGTTCGGAGGCAACTTTTACAGTTTTAAAACAGTGTCCTCAAGTATGTGGCGTCGCTTTAAACTTATACGATCGCTGGTGCTTTTTGTATTTATTTATACATTTATGATGTGTTTATGTTTTACTATGTATTAGTAGTTTACCATCGTGTTTTATCTCTCACGACTTCGCCTGTATTGGAGTCTTGCTCTGTTGGCGATCAATAAAATAAATAAATAAATAAATAAATGTCCATGTTCATGTCCATGTCCATGTCCATGTCCATGTCCATGTCCATGTCCATTTCCATATCCATGTCCATGTCGTGTCCGTGTCCGTGTCCGTGTCCGTGTCCGTGTCGTGTCCATGTCCGTGTCCGTGTCCATGTCCGTGTCCGTGTCCATGTCCGTGTCCGTATCCGTGTCCATGCCTGTGTCCATGTCCATGTCCGTGTGCATGTACATGTTTATGTCCGTGTCCTTGTCCGCGGCCGCGGCCGTGTCCGTGTCCTGTGTCCCGTGTCTCGTGTCCCGTGTCCGTGTCCGTGTCTCCTCGTGTATCGTGTCCCGTCCCGTGTCCCGTGTCCCGTGTCCCGTGTCCCGTGTCCCGTGCCCTGTGTCCGTATCCCGTGTCCCGTGTCCTTGTGCCCGTGTCCGTATCCGTGTACGTGCCCGTGCCCGGTCCGTGTCCACGTGTCCCGGGTGTCCGTGTCGTGTCCTGGTGTCCCGTTTCCGTGTTCCCGTGTCCCGTCGTGTCCGTGTCCGTGTCTCGTGTATCGTGATGTGTATATGTCCGCATCCGTGTCCGTGTCGTTCCGTGTCGTGTCGTCCGTGTCCGTCGGTCTGATCAGCGTTATATGATTCCAGCAGTGACCGGTGACCAGGTAGTATCTCATCTGGAAGGAAAAGAACATGAAGCTGGCAGACCAGGAGCATGTACAGTGTTTCGCTTCAGCAGGTGGACTCGGTACAGGCTGCAGCTCAGCTGTTACTCGGAGGTAAGCTGCCTGCTAAATAAGGTCACAAGCGCGTTGCTGAGTTCAATGAGGACGGCTCATCGTCTTTCCTGCAGTTAATTGAGCCGTTGATGTAATGAAGGGCTTTTGCACTGCAGTACGGGCATATGCGGTGTCACGCCCTGTTGTAACCGAAGGCTGGTTGAACCATTGGACAACCCTAGTCTTTAGAATTGTGTTTTCCATTGGGAAACTAACCTGAGCTGTTCTAATGAAGGGCTGTATACTGCAGTACGGAACATATGCGGTGTCACGCCCTGCTTGTACGAGCGAGCGCGAAGCTCGTCCTTCCGTGGTGTATGGGAAAAATCTGATTATGAGCGGCGCGACCCGGACCCGGCCCGTGGCGACGCTTTTGAGAAGCTCATATACCGCACGTCTGATTGACAAGCGGACGTTCTTTTCTGAGCAGCCCATCTAACCTACCCTGTTTGAAATAAGTGCCGACTCATTTGGGTGACTACCACTGCGCGTGGCCCGTGCGCATGAGGGGTCGTTGAAAGTATTTTCTCTCAATAACTCCGCAACGTCTGGCAGATTATGTACAAATTTCGTGTGTGTTTAGGACCCTCAGCCGCCACTTTCACACAACTCAGAGGTGGGGTGACTCTGCACGTGCGCACGTGCACACCCCTATTATATATATCAGGAACGGCTGAGCCGATTGTGTTCAAATTTGGTGTGTGTGGTAGGGACCTCTCAGCCACCACTTTTCCAAAGTCAAAGGTGGCTGCCTCAGCACTTGTTCACATGCGTGCACTTTTTGTATCTCAGAAACTACCTGCCGATTGAGTTGAAATTCCCCATACATTTCCTTCGCGCTCGCTCGTTCATCCGCAGCTACGGCGCCTTTACTGGTAATAAAGGGCTGTACTGTTCACTGCAGTACAGGCACATATGCGGTGTCACGCTCTGTTGTAATGAAGGGCTGTACGTTGCAACACGGAACATATGCGGTGTCACGCTCTTCGCATTGCGTGATGTGCGTGAAACATAACCTATGAAGCGTTTCATACGAAACGCAATTTTCCGTCAACACGGCGCACAATTTCCGCAAACTTTCGTGTAGAGCAACAATAATGTAAATACTTCCATGTCGTAGAGTTTACCTGAAGTTTTAACTAGACATGTTGCAATTTGACTAAAACGCCATTTTGTTCTGTCTTTGACGCGGTACAACCTGTAATGCCACGCCCACCTTCGTCCCTTCGTCGTTCACTAAATCAGCTTGACAAATTGCTTTGAAAGCATAAGTGAGATCAAGCCTACAACGGAACAAGTTCTTTTACTTGTAGTTGTAGGTACTTACACGGTTTGTTAAACTGTGATTTCAATGCCAGCGCTAGATAATACATACGATTGGTAACTATGGCAATATGCCTGGATAGGACACACTCATTGCACGGACTTGGTTCTCTGAAAATGAATATGATAGTCTCCGTAACTATGCAAGCAACTTTAACTCAATTCAACTGAATTACTACCGAACAGTACAGAAACTTTAACTCAATTTTGGGTTTTAAATACATTTCTCAAATCTTTACCCATAAATAGTAATTATCTTGCCTCTCATTTGAGCCTTACGTCATTGCTTACATTGTCAGCCCTTCGACTAAACAACAGTTCCGAAATATGAACCACATTTTGCCCTTCGACGCATTGTCACACCGTTTCCCCAACCATTTTCCCGAATGCGCCGACTGCTGCCATACGCCAGCGAGAGATACTCTCTGGATAGGTCTGCCATACGCAGGAGATCTACCTCTATGGATAGCGTCTGCCATACGCAGCGAGAGTACCTCTATGCGATGCGTCTCCATATCCAGGGAGAGATATATCTATGCCCGATAGCGTCTGCCATACGCCAGCGAGAGATACCTCTATGCCCGATAGCGTTGCATACCCAGCGAGATATCTATGCCCGATAGCGTTGCCATACGCAGAGAGATACATTATGACGTGGTTTGCATAGGAAGATAATTATGCCCGATAGCGTCTGCCATACGCCAGCTGAGAGATACCTCTATGCCCGATAGCGTCTCGCCATACGCCAGCGAGAGATATATCTATGCCGAAGGTAGCATCTCCAAGCGGAGAGATACTCTATGCCGATAGCGTCTCCATACTCCAGGAGAGATACCTCTATGCCCGATAGCTCTGCCATCACGCCCAGCGAGAGATACCTCTATGCGCGATCGATAGCGTCTGCATACGCCAGCGAGAGATACCTCTATGCCGATAGCGTCTGCCATACGCCAGCAGAGAGATACCTCTATGCCCGATAGCGTCTGCCATACGCCAGCGAGAGATACCTCTATGCCCATAGCGTCGTCTGGCCTAGAGACCCTGACCGAAGATACCTCTATGCCCGATAGCGTCTGCCATACGCCAGGAGAGATACCTCTATTGACCGATAGCGTCTGCCATACGCAAAGCGATGAGATACCTCTATGGCCCGATAGCGTCTGCCATACGCCAGCGAGAGATACCTCTATGCCCGATAGGTCTGCCATACGCCAGCGAGAGATACCTCTATGCCCGATAGCGTCTGCCATACGCCAGCGAGAGATACCTCTATGCCCGATAGCGTCTGCCATACGCCAGCGAGAGATACCTCTATGCCCGATAGCGTCTGCCATACGCCAGCGAGAGATATCTCTATGCCCGATAGCGTCTGCCATACGCCAGCGAGAGATACTCTATGCCCGATAGCGTCTGCCATACGCCAGCGAGAGATACCTCTATGCCCGATAGCGTCTGCCATACGCCAGCGAGAGATACCTCTATGCCCGATAGCGTCTGCCATACGCGCGAGAGATACCTCTATGCCCGATACCGTCTGACTACGCCAGCGAGAGATACTCTATGCCCGATAGCGTCTGCCATACGCCAGCGAGAGATACCTCTATGCCCGATAGCGTCTGCATACGCCACGCGAGAGATACTCTATGCCCGATAACGTCTGTCATTACGCCAGCGAGAGATACCCTCTATGCCCGATAGCGTCAGCCATACTCCAGGAGAGATACCTCTATGCCCGATAGCGTCTGCCATACGCCAGCGAGAGATACCTCTATGCCGATAGCGTCTGCCATAACGCCAGCGAGAGATACCTCTATGCCCGATAGCGACTTGCCATACGCCAGCGAGGAGATACCTCTATGCCCGATAGCGTCTGCCATACGCTCAGGGAGAGATACCTCTATGCCCGATACGTCTGCCATACGCCAGCGAGAG
>JAXIVJ010008187.1:0-7500 GCA_036785665.1 Chirona hameri
AGATAATGACGTTTTAATGACGTCATGGCATGCCATTTTTGGTGGAAAAACGATAAATGCTTGACAAATCATAGAAAATCAAGTTGTAACGCAAATTGCAATAAAAAACGTCAAAAGAAAGAAAATGAGATTTTTTTCTTTCAAAATGGTCATTTCTAATGGGCAGAAAAAGAGGTTTTGACCCCCCAAAAAAATCAAAACACCTTTTTTCGGAGAAATTTCCACGAAGTAAAAGTTATCTTTAAAGACATAAACGGGATATATATATATATATATATATATATATATATATATATATATATATATATATATATATATATATATATATATATATATATATATATATATATATATATATATATATATATACATATATACATATATATATATATATATATATATATATATATATATATATATATATATATATATATATATATATATATATATATATATATATATATATATATATATATATATATATATATATATATATATATATATATATATATATATATATATATATATATATATATATATATATATATATATATATATATATATATATATATATATATATATATATATATATATATATATATATATATATATATATATATATATATATATATATATATATATATATATATATATATATATATATATATATATATATATATATATATATATATATATATATATATATATATATATATATATATATATATATATATATATATATATATATATATATATATATATATATATATATATATATATATATATATATATATATATATATATATATATATATATATATATATATATATATATATATATATATATATATATATATATATATATATATATATATATATATATATATATATATTATATATATATATATATATATATATATATATATATATATATATATATTATATATATATATATATATATATATATATATATATATATATATATATATATATATATATATATATATATATATATATATATATATATATATATATATATATATATATATATATATATATATATATATATATATATATATATATATATATATATATATATATATATATATATATATATATATATATATATATATATATATATATATATATATATATATATATATATATATATATATATATATATATATATATATATATATATATATATATATATATATATATATATATATATATATATATATATATATATATATATATATATATTATATATATATATATATATATATATATATATATTATATATATATATATATATATATATATATATATATATATATATATATATATATATATATATATATATATATATATATATATATATATATATATATATATATATATATATATATATATATATATATATATATATATATATATATATATATATATATATATATATATATATATATATATATATATATATATATATATATATAATATATATATATATATATATATATATATATATATATATATATATATATATATATATATATATATATATATATATATATATATATATATATATATATATATATATATATATATATATATATATATATATATATATATATATATATATATATATATATATATATATATATATATATATATATATATATATATATATATATATATATATATATATATATATATATATATATATATATATATATATATATATATATATATATATATATATATATATATATATATATATATATATATATATATATATATATATATATATATATATATATATATATATATATATATATATATATATATATATATATATATATATATATATATATATATATATATATATATATATATATATATATATATATATATATATATATATATATATATATATATATATATATATATATATATATATATATATATATATATATATATATATATATATATATATATATATATATATATATATATATATATATATATATATATATATATATATATATATATATATATATATATATATATATATATATATATATATATATATATATATATATATATATATATATATATATATATATATATATATATATATATATATATATATATATATATATATATATATATATATATATATATATATATATATATATATATATATATATATATATATATATATATATATATATATATATATATATATATATATATATATATATATATATATATATATATATATATATATATATATATATATATGTATATATATTGGAGAACCAAGTATGGACGATACTAAAATCAAATTTGAAAGCAATATCTCTACTTTTTGACTGACTTATGGCTCCCTAAGTATGAGTAACTCAAGACGTCATTATTTAAAGTTGCGTTTTTATTGCTTTTACGGACCAGATAATGACCAATAAATGTCACTACTGTATTTAAAAGACAAAACTGGTCTAGAAACATGCCTTTTTATTTAGATGAATCCATTAAAATTTTGACTTTATGTGACCTGACCTTGACCTGAACTTCACCTAAGAGCCATGATATGGGGTCAAGTTGTGAAAATGGCTACTACTATCGAATTATACGTGTAAAATAAACCCTAAAACATATGTTGCATGACTTCCGTAGACCTCTTGCCAATAGTGACCTTTTGTGACCAGACCTTGACCTTTGCTTAAATTTCACTTTCGCTTATGCGGGAGATGCATTATACCTTTGAGAGCACTTTGTGCGGTAATAGTCGCAATATAAGACTTTGAATGGAAAGTATGGCCATCAACTCAAATACCTCGATTTTGACCTGGCAGTGACCTGACATGTGACCTTATTTTAAGAATTTCGGGTATGCACTAGATTCGTTTCATTGAGAGCTTTTGATCGCCGACTTTTGCGTCTCGCTGCGGTCATTGATTCGGAAGATACAAGAGGGGGGTAAAATTTACACCCCTCCCCCAGCGGGGCGCATTCGGCTGGAGATCCCAGCGGGGCGCGGGTAAAGATGGATGCAAAGTTAAAAACCACACATCCACGCTAAAAAGTAGACAGTACAAACTTAAGGATCAGAAGAAAAAAAAAACACTCCGCCGGCCTGCATGCTTGTAAACTGTTTCAGCACGGAATCATTGCCGCGGCGATACTGGCGAGAGTTTCGCGTTTCCGTGCTGTGCAGTTGCTAGTTCCTGCTTCGGACGCAGCTACTTCTTCGTGTTCGGGCCACGGAAACTCCGGTCAGCAGCAGATAAAATGATACAGACGAAGAACTGAGCAGAGGGGCGCCTGGCAAGGATGCCCTCACAACTCCATTAGAACAGCTCAGGTTTGTTTCACAATGGAAACACAATTATACAAAATAGTGTTATCCAATGTTCAACCAACCTTCGGTTATAACCAGAGAGAAACCTCTCAAATCCCAGAAGGAAGCCGAGAAGCCTTACAAAATTGGTATCAGAAGAGACATTACTCAGTTATTAAAATATGTCACTTTCGGGCGTTGTTACTAACGGCAAATGATGAGTTGTGCATTTGTCTTCGCCCTCGAAGCGGTGCGAACTATTATTCTGCCTAGTTTTAATTAGTTATTGATTAATTTGATGCACATATTTGATATAAAATGGACATTTACTGCATTTTTAACAGAGCAAAATAATGCCTACGAACATCATAGACTGGTACGACCAGTTTTGCTCCCTTTATACTTTTTAATTTTATATTTTAATTTGATACATTATTACTATTTGATAATCCTAAATGTTCCAAGCGGCTTGGGGCGCTGCCAATCTGCGCCGGCTGCAAGGTGTTCAAGCAGGATTTTGCAAATGTAGGGTCTAGAAAAAAACTGCACATAACTGTCCTGAAACGTCACAAGTATTAATATTGAGAAGAAATTGACAGCCACAAAACAATTGCGCCGCCAAAAGGCGCGAAATTTGAGGTTTTAGAAGGCTGGAGCACTATTTTGCTATTTTAATCAGACCATAGGGGTATCACGAGAAAATGAGACTGGAGCAAAAGGGAGGACCAAAACAAAATGTTGCCCCCCCCCCTCCTAGGGCTAAAGGGGCCTCCTGGAGCCGCCTGTGCCCCTCCCCATAATCTAAGCCCGCCTCGCCAAAATGCCCACACAGTCCAAAATCCTTACGGGAGGCCCTGGGCCAGCTGCTACGCCATTCTCACGATTTCTGCTGAGCCAGAACCCTTGCAGCACGGTTGTTTGCGAACTAGCTTGCTCGGTAGAAACTCATTCATATTCCCCGCTAGTGATTATTGCCGAATTCGCTTGTAGGAGGCGGGTTAGCAGCAAGTGTTGAGTGTCAGCTGTTTCTGCATCAACACGATATATACAGGGGGAAAACAGCAGTATAACTGCACTGTCTTGTTGTCACTGAGAACCGATGCTTGGGCTGAGAGGTACAGGCTAACGCTGGATAAGAAGTCAATGATGCGGTACGGTGAACAATGAACCACACCAGTGGCGGAGCGTTGCTAAAGATGGGCAATTCCACCAACCGTTATTCCTTGGGATGATGACAGAAAGGTGGATAACGGAGTTTCATAATATTGTTTCCCACAAAACATGTTTGAACGTTGTGTGGGAGCATGATAAGCATGATAAGCACTTAAGCATGATATACCCAAACCTCCACTAACGGTATCTATGACTTCACACCGCCTCCACTAACAGTAGTTAACGGTGGCCGTAACGAGAACAGGAAACAATCTCCGATTTCGTTTCCGAGGTCGGTGCCGTCAGTTTGGTGTCTCGGAGCGGAGCGCGGGCGATGTCGTGTCGATCTGCGGCGGCAGGTCCGACTTTCCCCATGTCCTGCACGGCAGCGCTGCCCCGACGCCGGCTCAGCGGCGCTGATTACCTCTCGTTGGAGGCTCGGTACGGAGGAGTGTCGACCCGAGTCGGCCCCGAGACGGTCCGAGAGGCGCCCCCCGGTCCGCTGGATCGGCTGGCTGCAGAGGATTTTTGCCGTTACATCACGCACCGGGCTGTCACCGCCAGACCCGGATTAAGGATGGAATTCTGATCGACAGATGCGAAAAAAATCGACTCATGCAATGCAGGGCGATGACATGAAGCAAGTAAGGTGCAAAGCCTCCCTCGGAATGTGTGACGTGCAATATGCATACGGCGTAAAGGAGAGACGTTGACCGTGTTCTAGTATGGATTATGCAAGGTGACGTTCCATCTATCGACTCACGTTTCTCACCCACGACTCACGAAGATCTCCCAGTTCCTTCCATCGACCCGGGTGATGTCTCGCAGTCGTCTGAAAGACTCGCGCTGGCTTCGTCTCTCCCGCGCCGTGTATCGCTGCCTTCCCGGCAGACCGGCGCCCCTCAGCTGTCACTGTAATGGCGCGGCCAGAGCAATCGCGGCAATAGCGACGCGGGCGCGCGGCGCCGTTCCGCGCCGCCGCCGTCCCGCCGCAGCGGGGGATATAAAATAGATGACAATGTGCCGGCGGCCCACTAATGGCACACGAAACTGCCAAATAATAGAATTAGCTCTTTAGCTTGATGCAATGGCTGTCAATCGGCGGGCGACAGAGGCGGCCGATCGCAGCCAGCCGCCGGGTCTGTCGGCCGGTCTGGCCGGTCTGGAGGAGCCGCGCGCCCCGCCTAAAAAGCGCCGGTGATCGGGCGCGCCAGAAATGACGCTGCGTCAGGCGGGTCGATCGGCGAGACGCTGGGTGGGAGAAGTGTTGGGAGAAACACGGACACTCGGAGGGGTAGGCCCGCTAGTTGAGTAAACTTTCCGCTCTCAGAGGGACTTGGGCTAGGTACCTGATATTGTATATCCTAGTCCATGTCTAGCATACCTCCGTCTCCTACTCCGTTATGAGCTCGTGCATTGAATCTGAATAAGTGAAGAGTGGTAATCTCAATAGAAGTTATAAAGGCTTTGCAGGAGCATTAAAGTAGTATACCAATTTAACATTTCCATTGAGATAGATGTTCATTATAAGTTCCCAATCAAATATCACAAACCCTGCACGCTAACGTAGTGCAATGCTATTAGAACAAAACATATTACCTATTTGACATGACAGTGCTATGAACAGAGGCGGTCGCAGGGGGGGGGGGGACATCCGGGCCACAGTGGCGTACCGAGTATACGGTCATTCAGGACATGACCTGGTCCTTTAGACCTGAGGCGCCCATGCAAAGCTGGCGCCCCTCCGATCAGTGACGGCGCCCCTCAGCGGCCAGTGACGGCGTCACTCCGGCCAGTGAGGACGCTCCCCCGGCCAGTGACGGCGCCCCTGGCCGGTTAGGGCGCCCCCGCCATACCTCTCCGGCCCGTGACAGCGCCCTTCTGGCCAATGAAGGCGCCCCTCCGGCGAGTGACGACGCCCCTCCGGCCAATGAAGGCGCCCCTCCGGCGAGTGACGGCGCCCTTCCGGCCAGTGACGGCGCCCTTCCGGCCAGTGACCACGCCCCTCCGGCGAGTGACGGCGCCCTTCCGGCCAGTGACCACGCCCCTCCGGCGAGTGACGGCGCCCCTCCGACCAGTGACGGCGCCCCTCCGGCCAGTGACCACGCCCCTCCGGCGAGTGACGGCGCCCCTCCGGCCAGTGACGGCACCCCTCCGGCCAGTGACGGTGGCCCTCCGGCCAGTGACGGCGCCCCTCCGGCCAGTGACCACGCCCCTCCGGCGAGTGACGGCGCCCCTCCGACCAGTGACGGCACCCCTCCGGCCAGTTACGGCGCCCCTCCGGTCAGTGACTGCGCCCCTCCGGCGAGTGACGGCTCCCCTCCGACCAGTGACGCCCCCTCTCCGGCCTGTGACGGGCCCATCCGGCCAGTGACGGCGCCCCTCCGGCTAGTGACGGCGCCCCTCCGGCCAGTGACGGAGCCGCTTCGGCGAGTGACGGCGCCCCTCCGGCGAGTGACGGCGCACCTGGCCAGTGACGGCGTCCCTCCGAGTAGTGACGGGGGGTCGCTTCTCTTTCCGCACCGTGCGTAAGGAGAGGCGCCCCCCCCCCCTGCAAAATTCCTGTCGATCGAGTGGCGCCCCTCAAGGCAATAACCTGGTCCTTTGTGAATTTCTGCGCACGCCACTGGTTTTAAAGGGAATTGGTCACCTTGAAAGTTGTCTTGATATTTGGCTATACGGGGTATTTCGAGCTAGACAACGAATATGGCATTTGTTTGGACAATAGATAGATGGATATTCGTCGAAAAATGGTCATGTTTCTCTTTTCTCTTTCATGGCCATAAACTTCATGACAATTATGACGTCATGCATATGGTAGCTTGGATATGGAAACTATTGCACACAATAACGACGGACTTTAGGCATATATACGCAGGCTGCTTGTAACGTAAACAACCGTTGTGACTGCAGGGCTGCGGAGTCGACATAATTTTAGCAACTCCGACTCCGACTCCGGCCTGAAAATATCGACTCCGACTCCGACTCCGACTTCGGTCTATATCC
>JAXIVJ010008187.1:12500-56797 GCA_036785665.1 Chirona hameri
TTATTGACACTCAACTTTAAATACTTGTGAAGACTTGTGAAGTTGCACCCAGCAGAGGCCGGTTTCCCTTGCGTGGATGGTTATCGGACAGTTCCACCGATAAGTGCGAAGCCGTCTCAAAGTGGACTCATTGCTCCGTGTGGTTCGCTCGATTTTGTACTTAGTGGATATCTGGCCGTCAGGATTATCAGTACCTAGCAAAGGATGTCTTCTCAACAGGTGCTCGCTGTAGGACGGTTTTCCTATCTTCCTCCCCTTAGACAATAGGTAGGCTGTACCGCAATATTGTGTGACGTGCGGTGCAGTATACCACTTGTTGTAATGCATCTAACACCACGATGCAGTCTCCAGCTGTCTCATTTATTCATTGCTGTCTAGTTCTTGTACTACCTACCGTGTCCGCTCCAGGCCATAGAAGGTATGTAGACTGTACCGCAATGGTTTATGCCTTGCGGCACAGTATAACAGTTTAGGTGAAGTAGCTAGCACCAAGCGCCTGCAGTTACCAATTCACTTTCCTGGTAAAAAGGTAGGTAAAGGTAACTTTTGATACTTAAATGGAATACATTGTCAGGCCAAGTAACAGTACCTACTAGGATACTAGCACTGCGTTTCTGGCACTCCAATGGAATGTATCACCGTCCACCGTCTTACAGCGGCTCCGGAACCATTTCATATGACGAAACAGGTGAATGAACTCGTGGGAAACTTAATTAAGCTTGATTGGTTTTGGCCGTTATCGACATTTGACTGATCAATCAAATGCAGCCGAGTGCGTTACACAATGTCCAGACTGCAGTGTCTGCAATCTCCGGCTGCTTTTTCCCAGGCGTGCTGCTTCAGTCGCCATCGTGAGTCAACCCGTCACGTCTCTACTGAGCTGGCTCCGAAACA
Organism: Chirona hameri; assembly: GCA_036785665.1. Classification (NCBI taxonomy): domain Eukaryota; kingdom Metazoa; phylum Arthropoda; class Thecostraca; order Balanomorpha; family Balanidae; genus Chirona; species Chirona hameri. The sequence goes on from JAXIVJ010008187.1 coordinate 13,395, forward strand.
GCAGCTACTTGTCTCTAGTCACTAGTCACTTTCCCGATAAAGGGGATTATGCGTATGCAAAAATAATCTGGAAGATAGCATAATGTGAATACTTTGCCACCATCCCAGCTAAACACTAATAACATTAAAAGCAAGCCTGCAGAGAGGACATCGTTTCTTTTACCCCTCCATCCTTGTTCGGCTGCTTACGTGGGTGTTGTCATTCTCGTCTTCAGTGTATTTACAGCATCCCTCATCCGCTGATGCTGGGCATTCTCGCCGGTCGAATTCCGGCACCGATCTGCTCACTGCTCAGTGCCCGCTCACCAGACCAGGCAGCTACTTAGTTCTAACGTCCGCCGCCAGGTGACAGATGGCACCACCTGTCACTACCTCTCCAGCACTGCCCAATTAATCGGTGCCTGACGTGTAAATTGCTTTCGCTGTTGTGAAACAAATTACATTGGTATTTATGCATGCATACATAACTGCATACATACAACTGCATACATAACATAACTGCACGTATGCTATTTACTTGGGAAAATGGTGCAGCATCGGAGAGTGGTCAGTAATATTGGATCAGCTGGAGTCATGGGCGGCGCCACCAATTTGAAATAGTGGGGACATAGTCAAACGTATTCTGGCAGAAGTAATAATTAAAGTTTTGTTCCATACCGTGCCAGTTAAATTTCATTTCGGAACAATGAACTTTACGTTTTTGCTGAAGAAAAACATGACATTTCACACTTGACGCCCATTTACAGGAGAGCTCCTTCCACGGCTACGGCCATGTGCGTGAGCCTTCCCCACACCTGACTTAGCCAGTCGGGGAAGGAGTCCGAAGAGCGGGCGGCACCGGGATTGGAACCCCGTGCCCCCCCCCCCTCCCGCTCCGCAGACCGCCGCCTTATCAACTGAACTAATTAGACCCATTCTGACCCACAGAGGGCCAACCTCGCCTTCAAAGGGCCCATCCTGACCTTCAGATGGCCCCCTCTGCCTTACGGAGGGCCACTCTGGCCTCTAGAGGGCCCCTCTAGTTTCTAGAGGGATCATCTGGCCCTAGAGGGCCCACTCAGACATACAGAGGGCCCCGTCTGGCTTCCAGAGGACCCACGCTGACCTCCAGATGGCCAACTCTGTCTCCCGGGGAGGGGGGGGGGGCACTCTAGCCTCCCAAGGGCTAACTCCAACCTCCAGAGAGCCCACTCTCGCCTCTGGAGGGCCAAATTTGACCTCCAGAGGCCCACTCCAAATCTCCATAGGGCCAATTCGTGCTTGAAGAGGGCCAACATGTGAAAGACATAATTTAAACTGAAAGGGTCCACTCTGGCCTGCACTTACCTTGAAGGTCCAAAGGGCCCACCAAAGCTTGAGGGGGCCTATCAAAGCTTGAGGGGACCCACCAAAGCCCGAGAAGTCCCACTTCGCTACGTGGTGGCCCCTTTGACCGAACACTAGATCCGCCACTGGTTTAGGCTGGTTTGGGGCGTAGTCATCAAAGATCACACTGGCTCCTTTTTGATAAATGTTTACCTTATGAAGCCAGGGAAATAATTTTAACGTCATCGTGTTTGTCTCATCCAGCCGCTTAGAGCCAAACCAGTGATGACCGGCTTGAGCCAAATTCAACACTTCACCTCCGGCCAGGGTCATTCAAGGTCATGTGGTGACCCAGGTAGGTCATGCTGCACATTTACAGGGTATGTGGCAGCCAAAGAATCGCGCGATATGAGACAAACCCCACAGGCCACAACACACCACTAAAGTCAGTATCAGTCATACCGCCGCTGAAGTCAGTACCCCACACCGTACCACTGAAGTCAGTACCCAACACTGTGCCTCTGAAGTTAGTACCCCACACTGTGCCTCTGAAGTCAGTACCCCACACTCTGCCACTGAAGTCAGTACCCCACACCGTGCCTCTGAAGTTAGTACCCCACACTGTGCCGCTGAAGTTAGTACCCCACACTGTGCCTCTGAAGTCAGTACCCCACACTGTGCCTCTGAAGTTAGTACCCCACACCGTACCACTGAAGTCAGTACCCCACACTGTACCACTGAAGTTAGTACCCCAAACTGTACCACTGAAGTTAGTACCCCACACTGTGCCTCTGAAGTTAGTACCCCACACTGTACCACTGAAGTTAGTACCCCAAACTGTACCTCTGAAGTTAGTACCCCACACTGTGCCTCTGAAGTTAGTACCCCACACTGTTCCTCTGAAGTTAGTACCCCACACTGTGCCTCTGAAGTTAGTACCCCACACTGTTCCTCTGAAGTTAGTACCCCACACTGTGCCTCTGAAGTCAGTACCCCACACTGTGCCTCTGAAGTTAGTACCCAACACTGTGCCTCTGAAGTTAGTACCCCACACTGTGCCTCTGAAGTCAGTACCCCACACTGTGCCTCTGAAGTCAGTACCCCACACTGTGCCTCTGAAGTTAGTACCCCACACCGTACCACTGAAGTCAGTACCCCACACTGTACCACTGAAGTTAGTACCCCACACCGTACCACTGAAGTCAGTACCCCACACCGTACCTCTGAAGTTAGTACCCCACACCGTATTAATGAAGTCAGTACCCCACACCGTACCTCTGAAGTTAGTACCCCACACCGTATTAATGAAGTCAGTACCCCACACTGTACCACTGAAATCAGTACCCCACGCCGTGCCTCTGAAGTCAGTACCCCACACCGTACCACTGAAGTCAGTACCCCACACTGTACCTCTGAAGTTAGTACCCCACACTGTGCCTCTGAAGTTAGTATCCCACACCGTACCACTGAAGTCAGTACCCCACACCGTACCACTGAAGTCAGTACCCCACACTGTGCCTCTGAAGTTAGTACCCCACACTGTGCCTCTGAAGTTAGTACCCCACACCGTACCACTGAAGTTAGTTCCCCACACTGTGCCTCTGAAGTTAGTATCCCACACCGTACCACTGAAGTCAGTACCCCACACCGTGCCACTGAAGTCAGTACCCCACACCGTACCACTGAAGTCAGTACCCCACACTGTGCCTCTGAAATCAGTACCCCACACTGTGCCTCTGAAGTTAGTACCCCACACCGTACCACTGAAGTTAGTACCCCACACCGTACCACTGAAGTTAGTACCCCACACTGTACCACTGAAGTCAGTACCCCACACCGTGCCGCTGAAGTTAGTACCCCACACTGTGCCTCTGAAGTTAGTACCCCACACTGTACCTCTGAAGTTAGTACCCCACACTGTGCCTCTGAAGTCAGTACCCCACACTGTGCCTCTGAAGTTAGTACCCCACACTGTGCCTCTGAAGTCAGTACCTCCCACTGTGCCTCTGAAGTCAGTACCCCACACTGTGCCTCTGAAGTTAGTACCCCACACTGTGCCTCTGAAGTCAGTACCCCACACTGTGCCTCTGAAGTTAGTACCCCACACTGTGCCTCTGAAGTCAGTACCTCCCACTGTGCCTCTGAAGTCAGTACCCCACACCGTGCCGCTGAAGTTAGTACCCCACACCGTACCACTGAAGTCAGTACCTCCCACTGTGCCTCTGAAGTCAGTACCCCACACTGTGCCTCTGAAGTTAGTACCCCACACTGTGCCGCTGAAGTCAGTACCCCACACTGTACCACTGAAGTCAGTACCCCACACCGTACCTCTGAAGTCAGTACCCCACACTGTGCCTCTGAAGTTAGTACCCCACACTGTGCCGCTGAAGTTAGTACCCAACACTGTTCCTCTGAAGTCAGTACCCCACACTGTTCCTCTGAAGTCAGTACCCTACACTGTGCCTCTGAAGTCAGTACCCCACACCGTACCACTGAAGTCAGTACCCCACACTGTGCCGCTGAAGTTAGTACCCAACACTGTTCCTCTGAAGTTAGTACCCCACACTGTTCCTCTGAAGTCAGTACCCCACACTGTGCCTCTGAAGTTAGTACCCCACACCGTGCCACTGAAGTCAGTACCCCACACTGTGCCTCTGAAGTTAGTACCCCACACTGTGCCTCTGAAGTCAGTACCCCACACTGTGCCTCTGAAGTTAGTACCCCACACTGTGCCTCTGAAGTCAGTACCCCACACTGTGCCTCTGAAGTTAGTACCCCACACTGTGCCTCTGAAGTCAGTACCCCACACTGTGCCTCTGAAGTTAGTACCCCACACTGTTCCTCTGAAGTTAGTACCCCACACTGTGCCTCTGAAGTTAGTACCCCGCACTGTTCCTCTGAACTTAGTACCCCACACTGTGCCTCTGAAGTCAGTACCCCACACTGTGCCTCTGAAGTTAGTCACAGGGTCAGCCGAGGTCAGCTGAGGTCACACACACTTTTTGTGTCAATAACTCGATAGAACAAAGATAAAGAAGTGAAACCGGCATCAATGCGTTTGTCTCGTCGAGACACGTCTCCCAATATGCAACATGACCTACTTGGGTCGCCACTTGACCTTGACCTGAGTTCAAATTTCTAAGTTGACATGCACTGGTCCAAATGAATGTGATTCGAAGCGCTTGGACGAGACGAACATGATGGTGTCAAAATCATTGCCGTATCTGTATTAGGTAAAAAGTTATCTGCGAACATTTTGCCAAAAATAGCTCCTTTGACATTTGATAATCTCTGGGGCCTAAACTATTGACCTGATATACAATTTTATGACACTTTATGATTTAATATTTCAAGAACTTTCGATTGTTTTTTTCTCGTTTATTCCTAGCTATCATAGTTCCAGAGATATTTGGGGGTTTCTGGAGCGATGTCATACAACTGGCAAATCTGACCTTTGATGACCTCTGGACTCTGGTGCAGACTGGTTATTGATTCGACACTGATTTAATCGATTGGAATCGTTCAATCAAAATTCCTTGAATTGAAAAATAATTGATTCACCACCAGATCTTTTGATTCATGAATCGTGATTGAATCAAACCCGCATCAAATCAAGGCTGATTGAATTTAAAAAAAATCACGATTCAAGTACACTGATAAATTGTGCAAATATATGCAGTCCCAGTTGCTGCATTCATTTATACTGAAATAGTATTGCTGTAACAATGTTTTAATGATCATATATATGTATGTTTCCATTTGTATTCATTTCATATAAATTAACCACATATATTTAAATGTTGAATCAAACGTGAATCGATTAAAATATTTGTTTTGATTCTTTGAATTGGAAAGAATCAATTCTCAAAATTGCATCCGTGAATCGAATGGTGATTGAATCATTCAGATTCCAAAATGAATCATGATTAAATCGTTCCAAAAAAAAGTTGAATCAATAACCAGTCTGCAGTCCGGTACCTCAATATTGACCTGAACCAAAACATGTTGAAATAGTTTTAAAGTGATTTTTGATGAGCTTTCGAACCATGTTTTCGGTTTTCCAATGAGGAAAATTTGAGAACGAAAAGGTGCACCAAGATGAGAAGTGAGAAGATTGCCAAAAAAAAATCGTTTCGCCCCCCAACTTTAAAATCGTTGCCGGGCCCCTGTCTCTCATCTGACATTTTATATTTCCGAAATACTAAAGTAAATTAATGTTTTAATTGATAATTATCAAAACCAAACAGTCTGTAGGATCGCAACTAGGCGCCGCCTATTGAGGTGACCGATAAACTATCCAAAGAAACGTTTATTCCTCGAGCTGAAGCAGGTTATCTGTGGTGCCGATGATGTCGGAGGCGATGAGCAACGGAGTAGCTTGTCCACGTTCTCGGGAAAGCTAAGCGCTATTTCTTTTATTATTTTAGCATTGAGGAGCCTTGTTACAATTAAACTCAGGTATACTTATTGTCTGCCTCTTGAAGGGTTGCCACTGCATTATCTGCCTTATTTATCGACCTTGCAACTTTTTTCTCTCTAAAAAGCTAATGACTTGGAGCTGGTCCTGTATCTTGACCGTGGGCGGCTTGCTATGTTGAGGTCCTGTACTGCTGCTGATATGCAATGTCCAGATATGAACAATAACCAGGCACGTAGCCAGGGGGGGGGGGGCGCCCCCCTGGACACAATCTTACCAAGTGCCGTGACCGCGCCCAATGTTACCAATGCTGTAGTACGGCATATTGGTGTGCCGGTCTGCAAACTTTTGGAATCCGGGATCGAACCGGGGACATGCCGATCTTTCTTCAGTCTAGCGTTCTCCCGACTGAGCTATTTCGACGACGAGCTTAAACAAACCAAGTGCCGTGGTTCCGTAAGTGCAGCATTCTGAGCACTCCATTCACGGCATGCCGTACTTACGCATTCACAGCATTTTGTAAGATTGGGCCCTAGAGGCCAGGGCCAGGGGACCCTTTTCGGCGCGCGCAGTGCGCTGTAAGGGGCCGACGAGACCGCGCGAAGCGCGGTATCATGGACTCTATAAGAGTCTGGAGACCACGCGAAGCGTGGTCATTAGAGAGTTTATATAATTTCAGAGGCCCTTTAGGCAGGGCTCTCTGAAAGCCCAGAGGGCCCCATGGACGTTCAACAAGCCCCTGTGTAGGTCAGAGGGGCCCCTGGCTAGGCCGAAAGGGCCCCTGTGCGAATGAGAAGGGCCCGGAACATGTCGAATGGGCCCCTAGCCAGCACAGAGGGGCCCTGGGCAGGTCGGAGGGGCCCCTGAGCATGTCGGCAGGGCGACAAAGCAGCCAGCGCAGTCACTTACCAGGTCGAAAGGGCCCCTGAGCAGGCTGGAGGGCCCCTGGACAGACCAGAGGGTTCCTGACCGAAGGGGCCCCTGACCAGACCAAAAGGACCTCATTCTCCACTCTTGCATTCTCCACCCTTGTAGCAGACCCTTTCATCCGTTCTGCTGGGGCCTTTCAACGCTCGGGAATGGGGGCCTTTCAACACTCAGGAAGGGGCCTTTTCAACGCTCGGGAAGGGGCCCTTTCGAGGTGCCCCCCCCCCCTCCCCTGGGCGAAATCCTGCCTACGTGCCCGGCAGTAACTGGATTCATTGTGCTGCAGTATTGGGATAGGTACTGCTGCCGATAGGAGATGTGTCGATGTAAGCAGTGACTGCAGTCAGTCTGCTGTGTTGGAATACCGCTGCCGATAGGAGATGTGTCGATGTAAGCAGTGACTGCAGACAGTCTGCTGTGTTGGAATACCGCTGCTGATAGCAGATGTGTCGATGTAAGCAGTGACTGCAGACAGTCTGCTGTATTGGAATACCGCTGCCGCTGATAGGATATGTGTCGATGTAAGCAGTGACTGCAGACAGTCTGCTGTGTTGGAATACCGCTGCTGATAGCAGATGTGTCGATGTAAGCAGTGACTGCAGACAGTCTGCTGTGTTGGAATACCGCCGCTGATAGGAGATGTGTCGATGTAAGCAGTGACTGCAGTCAGTCTGCTGTGTTGGAATACCGCTGCCGATAGGAGATGTGTCGATGTAAGCAGTGACTGCAGACAGTCTGCTGTGTTGGAATACCGCTGCCGATAGGAGATGTGTCGATGTAAGCAGTGACTGCAGACAGTCTGCTGTGTTGGAATACCGCCGCTGATAGGATATGTGTCGATGTAAGCAGTGACTGCAGACAGTCTGCTGTGCTGGAATACCGCCGCTGATAGGATATGTGTCGATGTAAGCAGTGACTGCAGACAGTCTGCTGAGTTGGAATACCGCTGCTGATAGCAGATGTGTCGATGTAAGCAGTGACTGCAGACAGTCTGCTGTATTGGAATACCGCTGCCGCTGATAGGATATGTGTCGATGTAAGCAGTGACTGCAGACAGTCTGCTGTGTTGGAATACCGCTGCTGATAGCAGATGTGTCGATGTAAGCAGTGACTGCAGACAGTCTGCTGTGTTGGAATACCGCTGCCGATAGATGTGTCGATGTAAGCAGTGACTGCAGACAGTCTGCTGTGTTGGAATACCGCTGCTGATAGATGTGTCGATGTAAGCAGTGACTGCAGACAGTCTGTTGTGTTGGAATACCGCTGCTGATAGGAGATGTGTCGATGTAAGTAGTGACTGCAGACAGTCTGCTGTGTTGGAATACCGCTGCTGATAGATGTGTCGATGTAAGCAGTGACTGCAGACAGTCTGCTGTGTTGGAATACCGCTGCTGATAGATGTGTCGATGTAAGCAGTGACTGCAGACAGTCTGCTGTGTTGGAATACCGCTGCTGATAGGAGATGTGTCGATTTAATCAGTGACTGCAGACAGTCTGCTGTGTTGGAATACCGCCGCTGATAGGATATGTGTCGATGTAAGCAGTGACTGCAGACAGTCTGCTGTGTTGGAATACCGCTGCTGATAGCAGATGTGTCGATGTAAGCAGTGACTGCAGACAGTCTGCTGTGTTGGAATACCGCTGCCGATAGATGTGTCGATGTAAGCAGTGACTGCAGACAGTCTGCTGTGTTGGAATACCGCTGCTGATAGATGTGTCGATGTAAGCAGTGACTGCAGACAGTCTGCTGTGTTGGAATACCGCCGCTGATAGGATATGTGTCGATGTAAGCAGTGACTGCAGACAGTCTGCTGTGTTGGAATACCGCCGCTGATGGGATATGTGTCGATGTAAGCAGTGACTGCAGACAGTCTGCTGTGTTGGAATACCGCCGCTGATAGGATATGTGTCGATGTAAGCAGTGACTGCAGACAGTCTGCTGTGTTGGAATACCGCCGCTGATAGGAGATGTGTCGATGTAAGCAGTGACTGCAGACAGTCTGCTGTGTTGGAATACCGCTGCCGATAGCAGATGTGTCGATATAATTTGTTTTCAATAGCCTTCATTTCCCTCCCGTGGCTTAGAGGTAAAAGCACCACCATGGTTCAGCTTACATAAGCTCTCGGCAGTCCGCTGCTCTGGCCCGGCCTGGCACCAGATCCGTGGCAGGCAAGGGCTGTCGGCGCCATATCCGTGGCAGGCAGGGACTGTCGGCGCCAGCTCCGAGGCAGGCAGAGACTGTCGGCGCCAGCTCCGAGGCAGGCATAGACTGTCGGCGTGGCAGGCAAGGGCTGTCGGCGCCAGCTCCGTGGCAGGCAGGGACTGTCGGCGCCAGCTCCGTGGCATGCAGGGACTGTCGGCGCCATCTCCGTGGCAGGCAGGGACTGTCGGCGCCAGCTCCGTGGCAGGCAAGGGCTGTCGGCGCCATCTCCGTGGCATGCAGGGACTGTCGGCGCCAGCTCCGAGGCAGGCAGAGACTGTCGGCGTGGCAGGCAGGGACTGTCGGCGTGGCAGGCAGGGACTGTCGGCGTGGAAGGCAGGGAGGGACTGTCGGCGCCAGCTCCGTGGCAGGCAGGGACTGTCGGTGCCAGCTCCGTGGCAGGCAGAGACTGTCGGCGTGGCAGGCAGGGACTGTCGGCGTGGCAGGCAGGGACTGTCAGCGCCAGCTCCGTGGCAGGCAGGGACTGTCGGTGCCAGCTCCGTGACAGGCAGAGACTGTCGGCGCCAGCTCCGTGGCAGGCAGGGACTGTCGGTGCCAGCTCCGTGGCAGGCAGAGACTGTCGGTGCCAGCTCCGTGGCAGGCAGAGACTGTCGGCGTGGCAGGCAGGGACTGTCGGCGTGGCAGGCAGGGACTGTCGGCGCCAGCTCCGTGGCAGGCAGGGACTGTCGGCGCCAGCTCCGTGGCAGGCAGAGACTGTCGGCGCCATCTCCGTGGCAGGCAGGGACTGTCGGCGCCAGCTCCGTGGCAGGCAGGGACTGTTGGCGCCAGCTCCGTGGCAGGCAGGGACTGTCGGCGCCAGCTCCGTGGCAGGCAGGGACTGTCGGCGCCAGCTCCGTGGCAGTGACCGCCGGCCACAAAAGGCCCGTTCGCGATAGTGCCGGCGGCCGGTCACCGGCTCCGCCGTGCGCGATACGGTCGCAAGACGGAGCGAGGCGGTCCGTCATCGGCTCACAAAGGCCCGGCCGCGGCCGAGAGAGGGGCGGAGATCGAGCCGCCGGCGGCCGGCGGCTCCGCTCCGAGACGGAAAACAAACGGGTACTGCAGATAGCATCACACCGCCGCCCGTGCAGCCGGCCGGCAGACCAGTGCAAGGTCACTCACACAGAGACTTCCCGGGAGGGACGACAGGGCGGGAGTTGGAGGAATTTGGAATTTGGTGGGGGCTGATACAGCGAAATCAGAGCATAAACTGCGGAAGGAATACACTGAGGGAAGTGCTGGTAACTCGTTGATGTGTTCAGTCTGTTTCATGAAATTATTGTTGTAAAGAAAGCTCAAAATGACTTCTGCAGTATATAATGTAATTCTTTCACCACAACCCGTTTTTAGATCTGCTCTACAAATCTGCTATATCAGTTCAAAACCCCATGTTAAAGGTGAACTTTAAACATCGAAATCTGTACGTACCGCAAAGTCTCGGCACCGTCTTCTCCTTCCAGTAACTTTAGCTGACCGCGGCAACAACCATAAATCACAAGCCATCCCAATCAAAGGCAAATCATTAGCTCGAATGGGTGCGTGAACCCTTGTCGACTCGAAAGCCCTGCCTTGTCATGGCAGAAAAAGAGTCGGGCGGGCGCGCTTACCAACTGAGCTACTGAGCAAACCCCAACTCTAGGGCCAACCTGTCCCGGACTTGCTGTGTTTGGGCCGAGACATGACAGCCTGAAGACGAAGAGACAGCAGTCGGCTGAGTCGTGGGCTCACGAGGCAGGGCGTCGTGAGGCGTTCGCCGAACCTCTGTCCGGTTCGATCTCTGCTGATTGGTACTCCCTCAGCCGGACAGGGCCTCGCCCGCAGCAGCTAGCGCACAGAGCCGGCCTGGAACCGAAACGGGTTTGCAGTTTTACGAGTCGCTCGGCTGGGCGTGCGCTCATGTCTCACCTCCATTGGCGAGCGTACGCGCTGGGAGAATTACGTACCAAGACATAATGGTCGAATTACGTGCCGCGTCGCTGGCCGACAAATTACATCGGCGCTCGTAACTCGGCGAAGCGACAGACAGACTGGTGAGCCGCGCCGCCCCGCCGCCCGGCCGGCAGGGTCGCCCTCGGCTGGTGGGAGGTTCCGAGGCTGCAACCGGAGAGGGAAGCCAGCGTCACGAGTCAGCTGGAGAGTGGAGAGGGAACCCATCTGTGCGGGTCAGCTGGAAAAATAATTTAGAGATTTTCTTAACAAACTCGAAATTTATTTATAAAATCAAAATGCATTGAAGGGAATGTTTCACCTTTGTATTGGTTTTGAACTGAGATAGCCAATATCTTTGGCCATTATTGAAATGTCTAAATACCAAGGTCCTTTTCCCCAAAACTTAGCCGTTTTTAAGCAATTTAATTTCTCATTTGCAAAATAGGGTCTAGGCTAGTGCCGCCGCTGATTGGCTGACAGCCACTTTGTCAGCCAATCCCACTTTGTCGGCCAATCAGCGGCGGTATATAGCTCAATAATGACGTCATCATCCCAAATTTAAAACCTTAATTTGTATAAAGTTAAGTGGCTCTTCGAGAGAAAAGATATCACCATTGTTTTCAGCAGCACTTACTTCTTACTTTAGACTACAACCAGCGTATATTTGACAACTTTCAGAAAGGCGAAACATTCCCTTTAAGGTAATGTGTTAACCCGCGCGGCGCTGGGGGGGGGGGGGGGTAAATTTTATCCCCCCTCCCGGATTTTCTCCATAACTTGACAACTATGACAGATATCAAAGTGAAACTGACGGTAGCTTATGGTGCATCAATTCTACGTCTTCTGCATTTTTTTTTTTAATTCGTGAAATTTTTGGCAGATAATGACGTTTTAGTGACGTCATGCCATGTCATTTTTGGTGAAAAAACGTTAAATGTTTGAAAAATCGTAGAAAATAGCGTGTTACTGCAAATGGCAAATAAAAGGCGTCAAAAGAAGGGAAATAACATTGTCTTTGACATGGCTATCTCAGATTTTCAAACTTTTGGGTTTTTGACCCCCAAAAATGCAAAAAACTGAAAAACTTTTTGGGGAAGAATTTCCACAAAAGTTTTTTGTTTGAAGATTTTCAAAAAAACGGAAGATATATTAGAGAACCGAGTATGAGCGATGTTCAAAACAAATTTCAAAGCAATTTCTTTACTTTTGACTGACTTATGGCTCTCTAAGGACAAGTAACTCATGACGTCATTTTTTAAAATTGCGTTTTTTGGCTTTTACTGACCAGATACAGACAAATAAATGCCACCACTGTATTTCGAAGACAAAACTAGTCTAGAAACATGCAATGTTTATTTATATTAATAAATTTCAAATTTTGACCTTATTGTGACCTGACCTTGACCTGAGGACGATTATATGGTGTCAGGCTGTGAAAATGGCTGCTTCTATCGAATTATACGTGTAAAATAACCCATACAACATGTGTCGCATGGCTTTCGTAGCCTGTGACCTTGTGTGACCTGACCTTGACCTTGACCGTTGCTTACAATTTCACTTTTACTTATGCGGGAAATGCATTATACTCTCTGGAGCACTTTGTGAGATAATAGTTGCAATATAAGGCTTTGGGTGGAAAGTATAGCCCAAAAACTCAAATACTTACATTTTACATTTTACATTTGACCTGACCGTGACCTGACATGTGACCTTATTTTAAGAATTTCGAGTATGCATTCGATTCTTCTCGTTGAGAGCTTGCGATCGCCGCATTGCGCGTCTCGCTGCGGTTATTAGTTCGGAAGATACGAGGGGGGGGGGGTAAAATTTACCCCCCAGCGCCGCGCGTTCGGCTGGAGACCCCAGCGCCGCGCGGGTTAAGGGAATGCTAACATAAGAATCTGAGAGGATAGACGTAATGTTTATGCGTAGAAAGCAAAAAGAAATCTTGGAACCCGAAAACTTTGCTTCATGGCCCCTTAGAAAAACGCATGAGGAATTTTGGGGGTCAAAACCCCAAATCGGCGAAAGTGAAATTGTAAGCAAAGGTCAAGGTCAATGTCAGGTCACGAAAGGTCACTATTGGCAAGAGGTCTACGAAAGCCATATGACACGTGTTTTATGGGCTAGTTTACACGTATAATTCGATAGTAGTAGCCATTTTCACAACCTGACCCCATATAATGGCCCTCAGGTCAATGTCAGGTTACATAAGGACAAAATTTGAAATTGACTAATCTAAATACAAAAGCATGTTTCTAGAGCAGTTTTGTCTCAGAAATACAGCCGTGGCATTTATGTGTTTGTATCTAATCACTACACGCCAAAAAATGCAACTAAAAAAAAGTCATGAGTTACCTACTTATACTAAGGGAGCCATAAGTTAAGTAAAAAATAAAGATTATACTTTGAAATTTGGTTTGGGTATCGTTCATACTTGGTTCTCCAATATTTATTCAGGTTTATGAATATCTTCAAAAGAAATGATTTTGTGGAAATTTTCCGGAAAAAAATATGTTTTTATTTTATTTTGGGGGTCAAAACCCCCAAAATTCGCAAATCAGAGATCACCATTTTGAAGAGAATGTCATTCATTTCTTTTGACGTTTGTATTTGCAATTCGCATTAAAACTCTATTTTCTACTATTTGTCAAACATTTATCGTTTTTCCACCAAAAAATGGCATGACATGACGTCATTAAAATGGCATTATCTCCGAAAGCACTGCATCAGTTTCTTTGAAATTTGGTAAGAAGACGTAGAGTTGATGCAGCATAAGGTACTGAAAGTTTCACGTAGATATCTATCAAGTTTTTAAGTTATTGATAAAATCCGTGAGGGGGGCGGCTAATTCCTCCCCCCCCCCCACCGGGCGCGGGTTAACGCATAGAATGCTTTTTTTCGCGTTTTTCCGTAGCTTTTCATTTAAGGCTAAATGTTAAACCATACATTCTACGAACGTAGCCCAGATTGCCAACAACTTCTTACTTTCTGGACCTTTGCGTAGTACACGCTCAGTTCAGTTCGTCTTTGCTAAGCCTATATAGAGGAAAGGCGTGTATAAAAACGCCAGCTGAACTGCGCTGTGCACAGTTACATGACACACCAATGTTAACTAAGGCGCAATCATCGCTCCAGTTCATCAGTGTGCACGTGCAGTAAAGATAAGTGACACGAACTGACAATTATCGCTATTATCTTTAGCACCCTGTTAAGGAGGTTGCGACACGACACAACTGCATGTTTCACTAGTGATGGATGTGGCTTTTCTCGACATGTCATTGTTACCGAGCAGGCGCGAGGCGCACGATAGGTCTTCTGTCAACTAGAGGGAGAAAACTACGTATGAGCGGCCAGACCTAACCGTGGCGATGGTTTTCAGAAGCTTATTTATTTGCGACTACTTGGTCGATGTATCTGAAAATTTGCTTGCTAGAACATTCATTGCAAAAAGAGTATCGTATTAAAGTTTCGAAATTATGCGTTGACCCATTTAGGAGCAGCCCGCGCCGACTTACAACACTGTTTTCTCTTCGAAGCCCAGTTTTGGCAAAGTACTTCAGTATCACTGCGCAAAAAGCAATGGAATGGTCGAGCGCTTGCGTTTGGTCAAACTAAAGCTCCATGCAAAGTAAATATTCGTTACCTTTGAAAATGCAGACCCAGGAAATGAAGGCATCCTGACTTATTCGAGTCACCTTTCGAACTTCTTCCGATTGCTGTTTTTTTATTAGATGGATCAGACAAGACGCGAAAAGGGGGCAGACTTTGTCCCCTCGGCGACTCGCGTTCGGGCATATACCCAAGCGTCGCGTGGGTTAAGGCTTGGGCTGGGATAATCCATCGCTTTCAGGTCACTTAAACTGCTCTTGCATCACCTGTATTTTGCATGCCACAGTGAATTCCCAACAACAATCACTACAGCCCTTTCATTTCCCCGAAACGCGGCCATCCCGCCAGTTCCCCTGCTCTGGACATGTTGCTCGATACAGTTCCCGGTATACTGCCCTACATCACCAAAATCGGCTGGCAGCCGGACCTTGGGGCGCGTCGGCGGCCGGCTCGCGTGTGGAGGCGGCGGCATGGGCACCGTCCCTGCCCGGTCCTCTCGCGCAGTATCCTTGGCCGTTCCGTGCCTGGGTAACCGACGTCTGACGTCGTCTCCGGGTTTGCGCGTGCCCACCACCGCCGGTGGACCGGAGATGATGCTATCTTGGCAGAGCGGCGCGTGGTCCTTGGAGGGCCTCTGCTCTGCTCCTCAGAATCTGTGTCGAGGCGAGGTGCTGACACCGCGAGCCATGGCGCAGGTGGCAGGCACTGAGCTATGTTCAATGTGGGTGATGTCGGCGTATCGTCAAGATAAAGTGGTTGTCAACTCATCAAAGCTTCAAATGGACATTGTGGCGAATATTGCCAATGTCTGACAATTAAGTATGGTCATACTTAGTGTATGATCACTAGCGGATCCAGGGGGGGGGGGGGGGGGGGGGGGGGGAGGGGAGCGGTCATGCCCCTCCCCCCCAAACCACCGAAATCGGCGCAAAATTGGCATTTTCCGATATAGAAGAAAATCTAAGCAACTTGTACTAAGAAAAGTTTGTTTTAAATCAGCTAGCAATGCATAAGCAAGCGAAATCTGATGAGTTCTCAGAATAGTGTGAGACTTTGGAATTTGTCCCCCCTCTCAACCACCAATACCCCCCCCCCCCTAACCACCGTTCTGGATCCGCCAATGTGTATGATGCGTTTTATGTTCCACAATCCACATCACCAATGTATCCCACATTTGCTTTGCCCAATGTCCATGTTAAAAAAGAAACGAACCATAGGAGAGTTCGAAATGCGCATAAATAGCTTTTCACTTCTGACCACTTCCATTCAGTATTCCCTACTGACAAGTTCGAACACTCTGATTAATTAGCAGTATGTCTCATTTATTCTGAATGAGTTAACAATACCTAATTGTCAATTCACACTGACTAATGATTCTGCCAGAAATGACAGGAGACATACATTTGTATTCACAGCCGGGAGCCTGCCTGAATTTCGGGAAACTCGCATTGATTTGCGTTTGAGTGAGCGTAAACTCCAGGCAGATGACTTTGAGAGGATACGATTTCCCAAGACCAAAAATGACGTGATCAATGGCTGTTCGACATTAAATGAGCAAATACAACTGCTTCGCGGTATCAGTGAAAGCGTATTACAGACGATTGATCAACATGGACATCAACCATGGACATCAACCATCATTTAACATCGACGCGAGAAACATTATCCGCGGAAAGCAAGACCTTGGATTTTTGTCCTCTAAGAATTGAACACATGTCGATCTGCATGCTTGCGTGTTGGAACTATTAGTGCCATTCCACAAACATGGTGTAAGAAAAATAATGTTTGTCGTTTACTGATGCATTATAGACGCATATACATATGCATTATAGACAACCATGTCACCTACGGGTGCATTACAAGATAGATCCATGTCACCTACGGGTGAATTACAAGATGGGTCAATGTCACCTACGGGTGCATTACAAGATGGGTCAATGTCACCTACGGGTGCATTACAAGATGGGTCCCCATCCATGTCACCTACGGGTGCATTACGAGATGGGTCCATGTCACCTACGGGTGCATTACAAGATGGGTCCATGTCACCTACGGGTGCATTACGAGATGGGTCCATGTCACCTACGGGTGCATTACGAGATGGGTTCATGTCACCTACGGGTGCATTACAAGATGGATCCATGTCACCTACGGGTGCATTACAAGCTGGGTCAATGTCACCTACGGGTGCATTACAAGCTGGGTCAATGTCACCTACGGGTGCATTACGAGATGGGTCCATGTCACCTACGGGTGCATTACAAGCTGGGTCAATGTCACCTACGGGTGCATTACGAGATGGGTCCATCATGTCACCTACGGGTGCATTACAAGCTGGGTCAATGCACCCACGGGGCGCATGGACCGGTGTCACCCCCGTCGCAGTTTCAGGATGCATCTCACAGTCAGTCGATGGCCTGCTCGGACTTCTGAACAGATAACGGTGATCGCTGCGCCTCCGACGCTGATCCGCTGCGCCTCCGACGCCCACGGGAGCGCCAGAAGCACCACTTAGGCTGCCGTGCCGTCCAATGCGGACGCCGCGCTTCGCACGCCACTGCTCCCGTTTGCATGCGTTCAGGAACAGTGAACACGATTATCGCGCACGGACGCTGCCGGAAAGTTTCTCCTCTCGGACAGACAATCGCCGCTCAGCCCAGCCAAGGACAACGTTTTTACTCTGAACGAAAGCTAAGCACCTCCAGCTCCGGCACACACGCGCCCGAAGACCTTTCACCTGATGAAATGCAAATATCGTCACCGGCTGTCGGTGGGCCAGTTGGTCCGTATCGAGCGCGGTCGTCGGCGGGCTGTTTAGCTTCAAACTCGACTGTCGGTGACGTCGCCATGGGGGCGGTGCTGCGCTGCGCTGCGGTGGCGGGCTGGGGGCGTCCGCGGCCGTCCTGGCACCTTCTCACGCCCGATGCCTCTCTGCGGTCACCATCGGGCCAGAGGTGCCGCCGGTGGCGCCGGTGGCACCGCCGCCGCCCGCCCTCAGAAAACAGCATGGCGGCCGGCCGCCGCCGCCGGCGACCTCGTCACACGCGCGGCGCTGCTCGTCACAGGCCGTGAGTCGGTCGTATGACAGAACATCGTCCGGCGGGCGGCGGAATCGCCTCAGGAGCGCCACGATTGCCGCCGCTAATTACTCCGCCGGGTAGAGCACCGGCCGCAGACGACACCGGGCGGCGACCGCAGAGGGTGTTACAGGGTCGTTCTCTGGGCGTCATTTAATTAGCTGCACACACGCAAATCACCACCCACTGATGGCGGCCGACGGAGCGGGTGTGGAGCGGACGGCGGCTGGGAGGTGGGTAACAGCCGACACCGTGGTCTACAGCGGACGGAGGGCTGGGAGGTGTGTACCAGCCGACACCGTGGTCTACAATTACCGGTCGTTGTAGACGCCGCTGCAGACCGCGCAGCAGCACGCCGCCGCCGACGCTGACGTGTATTGCAGCACTCTCTGCCGACACTGACGTACATCACATCACTCACCGCTGCAACCTTGCAACCGAGAAAGGACAAACAAGCAACTAACCACCTCGCATTCGGTGCGTAAAGAACAGACGACCAATTAAGCAGCCCACATTCGGTAAGGAAAAGATAAAGAACCAATAAACCAGCTCACATTCAGCGCGGAAAGGATGAACAACCAACTAACCATCTTACATGCGACTCGGGAGACTTCAGCCTTCCAAAGAACCAGAACGGACATTTTGAACAACCAATTTCGACATGCCTCAGTAATCTGATAGAGAAGACATTAAACCTCTCAAACTGAGGACGGCTGAAGGCCATGGCCCATGAGGACTCTTCAGTGCCGAGTGTATCACTTCAAACACATCCAGTAAGAGGCTAATGACCAATGAGTTCAGAAGAGCCCCGCTGTGTCTAGGGTCGCCTGCCAGCCGACGGTCTCGCTGCCCGTACCAGAAGGGTGCGGCGGCTGCTCTGCACGCCGCGCGGCTGACACCGGTGACGGCGCGGCTCGGCTGCACGCGGCGCGGTGCCGCCGGCGGCGGCGGCTGCTCTCTGCACGCGGCGCGGCTGACACCGGTGACGGCCGACGTGATGGCCGGCTCGGGGCCCGGCAGAGAGAGCCCCGTGTCGACTCGTTATGCCGCCTGTCGTAAACCGAGAGCCGCAAAATGGCGACCGGCCACGGGGCCAGTTTTATCGCCGTCCGCCGCTCCGCCGCCACGGCCGGCAGTGATGATTGCGCCGCTAATTTGGAACCGGTCCGCGGCCATCTGAGAGATCCGCGCGCCAGATAGGTCGCGCGGCGGCCATAGCGGCGCGGCGGGGCGCGCCGCAACCGTCCGTTCCGCACGACGCTGAGGGCTGGGGACGTCGGTGGGGGACAAGGACAACTCCTGATGAAAATATAATTTGAAACTTTCAAGTTCGTGAATTTATAAATATCACAAATGATCTGTTTTTTTATGGACTTCCGAGTGTAGAATATGGTCGACATTCCGTATATTGTTCTTCATATTATTAATTAGAAGAGTTTCAAAATATTTCTGTTTTTTTTTGTTGCCATTATTTCACCTCCCTGGGCCTTCACGCCGGTGTCACGCTTGCTGCCGGTTGCAAAGCTGAGTCGGTTTCCTTCGGTGAATTTCGCTGTTTGAGAGCTCTGACAACTTGTGCGTGCCCTCGAGGAGCCCACCAATGTCTGCCCACCTGGCGTGGGAGATGAAGTATGATGCTCCAGTTCTGTGTCAGGTGAAGCGACAAACCAGTCTCCGAATAAAGTGTAGTTGAACTTTATGTGGACCTCGTACTGCTGAGTTTGATGTGGATTGGGGGGGGGGGGCTGCCTTCAGGCTTCAACCAAGCTGTAACATTGAAATGTGACTACCTTCTTCGGGCATCTAACCTTTATGCTTCCATCTTTGTCCTACACCCTTCATTTTCATGTCTTATCAAATGTTTTCCGCTTCGCATTAGTTCTCGAAAGACAGTGATACACAGGGGCGTAGGAACTACTTTGAAATTGGGGGGGGGGCGAACTTTTTGGCAATACTGCGGCACAAATTAAGACAGAAGAGAAGCAACGTGTGCCGCTCTTTTCCATACCCAATGCTGATTATTGCCAATAGTATGTCATATATGTAAGGAAATGGGTCGCCTAACAAGCAAAAAAAAACTAGAGAATAGTCAATAGCTGGTAAACATGAAGAAGGACACTGGTACTAGGGTCACAAAAAGTCGGAGAAGCGAAACTGGAGCTTTCACTGTGCCTGAATCCAGAACCGGCGGGCTTGACTGACTCCCGAACCTGAGGTAGCTGGTTAGGTAATGTTCAGGGCTCGCACCAAGTTGACCAATGACCATGGCAAAATCATGCATTTAGCATACGGTGTTACGGTCAATGTTTTGGGTACATTTTTATGAATTTATCGTTATACGGTCGTACTCAAGCAAATGCTGGCATACCAATGAATTTAGAACACACGCATTTGTCAGAGAAATCTTATTTATCTACTTATATATAAGTTGTTAGTTCTTGTGTTTGTTAGTTAACTGTTGCCGAATTAAGGTCCATTAACACGCGCACTGCACTAACTCGCGCAAGCAGAAAACGGTGTTAGATAGCTCGAGACGAGCTCTATCGAAAGTACTTAGGTTATTTTAGGTCAGGTCAATATTGAGGTTACCCGAGGTCACCAAAGGTCAAATTTCGGCTATATATGAGTGTCCTTGATTAAACCGTCTATATCTCAATAACTAACAGAGCTAGCGACGCGCGGAAAAAGAACGTTCGAAAAACAATTGAACTTTCTGTTTCTAAAGTTCAATCAGAATTTACCTAAGGTCAATAGTTAGGTCAGTAGAAGCCATTTAATTTGAAACATGCTAAAAATTGCTGAATTGGTTTTAAGGAATAACTTTTGATAGAAGCACGATATAGTAAATGAATTTAACCGTTGTGTTTGTCTCGTCGAGACGCATCGAATGATATGTTAAGTGACCTAGTTAGGTCATATCCAAACATTGGCCTGACCTGAGGTGAGGTCAAGTTCAGGTCAAGGTCAACTCTTAAATCAATTGATTCTTCCCGACAATCCAAATACAATGGTGAAAATCCCATTGCTCTACCTTGATTTGGTAAAGAGTTATTGAAGAAAAAACCATACGTGACCTCCGGGGTCACCTGAGTTGACATCGTAGAGGTCAAAGAGCAGAAATGTGACATAGGGCTTTGCATTTGGCACAAGAGTGGTGGATCTGATGAAAATCGGTCAAATTTAGCCATTTCCTATGGATTTATACGTGTCTTCATTTTTCCCCATTGGCGTAATGGGGAGGTCACGATATCCACCTGACCTTAGGTCACCGATATAAAAAATAAATATATAAACCATTTGTATGTACTTGTCACCTGATACCATCCTGTGAGTCTCAAACCTTTTGGTCAATCACTTTGGCTGTGGCACGACCGCAAACTTTTTGGAGGTGGGGTCACTTGATTTGACCTGGTGACCTGACCTGAGATGACCCGAGGTCAAAAATGTCACACCGTTTGGGTAATTGATGCCCAAATAGCTGTGCCAAATTTCGCCGCCGCCGTTGAAACTCTGGTGACAATGCCCTTGTTCTTATACAGAGTCGAGTGATAGTGTAAAAAGTTTTTTTTTTTTGGGGGGGGGGGCGTCACCCCCCCCCCCCCCAGCTCCAAAGTGTGGGGGGGGGGGCGAGTTGCCCCCACTGCCTCCCCCCGGTTCCCACGTCCCTGGTGCATCGCGAGTGGGAATTTCGTGGAATACCAATTGCTTACGGTGGAAATGGCCGAAACACCTGCCAAATCCCTAAACTTGTCCCTCTTCCCAGAGTTCCCAGTGGGAGCAGGCCATATCACATGGCCGTCTGTTTGGAAGCAAAGCAGATACCAAATACAAATAGCAATTGGATCTGAAACGCGTGCCAAGGTTGAAGTCAGTGGCGATATCAATCAAAGTTATTGCGAGAGGATGGCAGAAGTGCGTGAAGTTAGGGGTGACAACGTGGATGAAGAAATATCTGCGGTGACTTTGAATAAACCATATCGTTATTTTTCTTAGCTGTCTAGTTTTTAAGTGAAGAACTGTATAGCGAATTAATTGGACGACCCATGCGATACACAATAGAGGCTGCAAATAAAAGCATAGAGGTTAAGTTTTAAGTGGAACATTTTTACATCCAATGAAAATAAGTGCATGTTACGCCATGCAATGAAGCTCACATATTGGTTGGCATTAACATATTACATATTAACGGTAACATATTAACATATTACACATTTATGGTTCAAGACGGGCAAATGACCGGAAGTATCGAGTGTTTTTTAAGCATAACTTTTACATCTCTCTTGGTATAAAGTGTGTTGCTTTCGCTTGCGTAAATGCTAAAAACTGCCTTTAACGTCAATCAGAGGTGATCATTTCTGAAGTAACCTTTCGTTATTTGTTAAGCAATACCGTATTGTATGCTGTATCGCCGTGTTGTATCGCACTTTCAGAAACTTAATTGTTATCTGTTCAAATTAGTTTGTTTCACCGTGCCAGTGATACCGTTGTTACGGTGTGTCTTTAAAGCACTGAATTTGTATACGGAATTGACATTGCACGGTGCGAAATACACACGTACGCGTATTAACCCTCGCCCTAGGGGGGGGGGGGGGCCTGACAGCCCCCCCCCCTGAGGGTTTTCTTGAATAACTTCTGACACATAGAGTGCACCTTGCTGACATTTTTGGTAGCTGAGTTTACAACAATTATACGTAGGATGTAAACATTTAACTGAAATTGGTCAAGAAGTTTGGGAGTTAATAATGTTTTGATGATGACGTCATGTTTGTAAAAAAATGAGAAATATTGGAAAAAATCGTAGAAAACAGAGTTTTAAAGAAAATTGCAAACGCAATTCACCAAAGATGCAAAATGGCTTTCTATTTAAAATGGCAATCTTTGGTTTTCAAAATTTTGCTTTTTTGACCCCTAAAATGGAAAAAAACGAATGTTTTTGGAAAAATCCCCACACAATCGAAATTTTCGAAGATATTAAAAAAACGGAATATATGTGAGAGAACTGCGTATGGACAATACCCATACCAAATTTCAAAGCAAAATGTTCATTTTTGACTGAGTGATGGCTCTCTAAGTGTAAGAAACTGATGACGTCATTTTTTTAATAACTTTTTTTGACTTTTTTTTGACAAGATACGAACAAATAATTACCTTTTTTGTATTTTTGAGCCATAAATGGTATAGAAACGTGCCTTTTTATTTACATTTATCAATTTCTAATTTTGAGGTTTTCTGAAGAGCAAAATTGCTGTTCTGGACGTGGTAAAGCCGAGGTCATTCACTTGACCTGGAAGGTCACTCGTTGACCTGAAACCTAAAAATCGCATACTGTTAGATTTCTCTCATGACAGGCAATATGCTGGTTCTTACCGCATTGCTCTAAGTTGCTTGGTTTGGAAGTTAACAGGGGGCCTGTCAGGCCCCCCCCCCCCGTAGCGCGCAGGTGAAAAAAGCTCCCGCAGGGCGAAGGTTTTAACACGCGCAGTGGACACGCGCACTTTTGTGCCCCCCCCACATGTTTTTCGTGAATAACTCGAAAACTAAGCAGAGCAGGGCGGTGTTGTTTACGCGACATTAACGCCAACCCAATAGCGGATCGTTTGACGCAACAAAAATGCAAATCGGTCGATAAATTTTTGAGTTATATGGATTTTCAGTCCAAGATGGCGGCCAGAATCGAGGTCGACAAAGCGATATATTCGAAACCAACAGTCGGATCGGGATGATTCAAACGCCATTCGGTAGACAATGTGAATGTTCATCCCCGGAAACAACTTTGAACACATTGCTCGTGACCTGTGACGTCACAGAGGTAAAATTCCCAAAATTGTGACATTTGACCAGATTTGACCTTCGTGACCTCGTTTGACCCTGAACATATTGACGGAAAGTCAATATTTTTTTTTCCCTCGAAAATGTAGATCATTATAGCACCTACCTACCCTGTAAGTTTGATCGTTCTAGCTCTCATACTTTCGGAGATCTTAGGGGGGGGGGGGCACTAAAGTGCCCCTCCCCCCTCCCTCCACTGCGTGTTAGTGGCATACCCCTCTCCACTGCGCGGTTAGCTGAGATATATACGGGCAATTTTCCCGGTTTCTTTCGATGGAAGTCGGCTAACTAGAATCTACCTAATGTTGAAAATCTTCAAAATGGCAGTATTTTGTGTTAAATAATAATAATAGTAAATACTTAAAATATACGTTGTAGGTAGCTGATCCGGGGCAGAGGCGCACGCCACCGGCGCGTGAGGTGTCTGAAAGGCAGCAGCAGGAGAGTTCCTGGTCGGAGATTTGTGCAGGTGATTTTTGCACATGTCAGCGGTGTCCTCCACCCAGACCGCGGTCAGGTGATGCTGCTCTCTGTATCTCTGTCGTGGTCAGGTGATGCTGCGGAGTCTGTAATCCCGCGGCTTAAGCGGTTTTGGTGGCCCCGCTGCCGTGACTGGACCGTTGTAGGTCGGCCATAAGAAAAGGGCGACACCGCAGGCTATCTGATTTCTAATTTGGCATCTTTACGTATTTTTTGTCTTGTCGATTGTTATCGACTCTTAGATCATGGAAGCAACGTAGGAATTCTCTATTTTTGGTCTTCCCTGGATTATTTCGGCCCAACTATGACTAAATTGGAAGCGTTCACTTTTTTGTTTACATTTTGTGCAAATGGAGATAATCGTGACAAATGATGGATCACGATTTGGTACTTATTTTGAAATTCCATGAGTGGGCTTTAACGTCAGCTGGAAACGAACCAAGCAGCGCATAGAAGGAACAAATATATTAGTTTTCTCTCAACTTAGGCGTCTTCTCAAAAGGGGTTTCTATTTCATATAAACTCTGTTAACCCTCGCCCCGCTGGGGTATTCAGCCGAACACACCCCGCTGGGGGGGGGGGGGGGTATATTCTCCCCCCCCCCCCTCCCTCGTTATCTTCCGAACCAATAACCACAGCGAGACGCGCAAGGCGGCAATCGAAAGCTCTCAATGAGATGCATCTAAAGCATACGCTACATTTTCAAAATAAGGTCACATGTCAGGTCATGGTCAGGTGAAAGGTCAAAATCGAGGTATTTGGGTTGATGGACCATACTTTGCACCTAAAGCCTTAGATTGCGACTATTATGGCATAAAGTGCTATCAGAGGTATAATACATCTCCCGCATAAGCGAAATTGAGATTGTAAGCAAAGGTCAAGGTCAGGTCACAAAGGTCACTATTGGCAAGAGGTCTACGAAAGTCATGCGACACATATTCTATGGGTTATTTACACGTAGCATTCGATAGTAGGAGCCATCCTGACCCCATATAATGGCCCTTAGGTGAAGTTCAGGGCAAGGTCAGGTCGCATAAGGTCAAAATTTGAAATTGATTAATTTAAATAAAAGACGTGTTTCTGGACCAGTTTTATCTCAGAAATACGGTGGTGGCATTTATTTGTATTTATCCGGTCACTAAAAGCCATAAAATGCAATTGAAAAAATGACGTCATGAGTTATTCATACTTAGAGCCATAAGTCAGTAAAAAATAAATATATTGCTTTGACATTTGGTGTGGGTATCTTTATTTGGTGTGGGTAGCCTTAGATTGCGACTATTATGGCATTAAGTGCCACTTACATACTTGTTTCTCCAATATGTCTTCCTTTTTTTACATCTTTGAAAATTTTGATTTTGTGGGAATTTTTTCGAGTAAAAAAAATTGGGGGAGGGGGTAAAAAAATCAACATTTTAAAAATCAGAGATTGCCATTTTGAAGAGAATGTCATTTCCTTTTTTTCGACGTTTTTTATTTGCAATTTTCTTTTAAACAAAATATTTTGTGCGATTTTTCAAACATTTATCATTTTCCCACCAAAAATAGCATGATATGACGTCACTAAAACGTCATTATCTCTCAAAATACGTCACCAATTTTAATGAAATTGTACAAGAAGGCGTAGTATTGATGCAGCATGAGATACCAAAACTTTCACGTCGATATTTGTCATGATTATTAAGTTATGGGGAAAATCCGGGAGGGGGGGTGGCGGATTCTGCGGGTTGAGGAAAAGCCGGCTGCAATTTCCCATGCTGACCGCCGCAGTGTCCCAAAATGTGGCGCTTTGGGTGGGAAATGACACCCAAATGTTAATAATTTTCCACTCTCATTCCCCATTTCATGAGTTAATTTTCCACTCCGAAATGATAAATTGTGATATTGATTCTGACATAAATATTGACCAAAAATATATAATTTCAATGAAAACTACTGCTTTGCATATTCAAAACAGAAATCAATATTGTACCATTTTCTACATAATTTTCCACTCTCATGGTCTTTATTGGCTTAAATTTTCCACTCTGACACCCAAGGAAAAATTGAATTTTGGGACATTGTACGCTCGCCAGCACGTTTTGGGGCTGACGAGCACGTCTACTTAAATTCGATTTTGACTCCCTTAAAAGCTTCATTGTCTTTTAAATGCTATCCTGCTTTAACTTCGCTTCCTCGTCTTTTTCAAAATTGTAGAAAGAAGAGAAACATGCTTACAAGTTTTTCTAAGTTCGAAGATTTCCACTGGGCCGTCGCTCGGAAAATGGGAGGAGCTTATTTGTGTGCGTGTGCGTGTGCGTTTGCGTGTGTGTGTGTGTGTGTGCGCGCGTGTTCGTGTGCGTGTGTGTGTGTGTGTGTGTGTGTGTGTGTGTGTGTGTGTGTGTGTGTGTGTGTGTGGGTGTGTGTGTGTGTGTGTGTGTGTGTGTGTGTGTGTGTGTGTGTGTGTGTGTGTGTGTGTGTGTGTGTGTGTGTGTGTGTGTGTGTGTGTGTGTGTGTGTGTGTGTGTGTGTGTGTGTGTGTGTGTGTGCATACGTGCGTGCGTGCGTGCGTGCGTGCGTGCGTGCGTGCGTGTGTGTGTGTGTGTGTGTGGGGGGGGGGGGGGGTAGGTGAGGCAGTCAGGGGAAGGGGGGATGTTCGTGATTTTTGTTGTAAGTTGGCAATTATATGCATATCACCACGGTTAATACTTCACCGCTACAAACGGACGTATCACGTAAGGCACGCGGCACGTAAGGCTTTGGATTTGACTCTTCATTTTGCCGGTTGACAAGAATTGTGCGACTGCATGTTAAGAATAGGACTCAGAGCCTACACATAAAATCATTAGGTATATGCGAAGAACACGGCTAAGAAAAATGCGTCGAAATATAATGTCCTATTTGTAATCCAAGTCTGAACGGCCCGCCGATCTCCTTGCATCAATATGTAACGTATACATAAGCTATCGATATCTGCCATTAAAAGGAGATTTTTTTTAAAAAAATCTTAAATCATTAGAAAAAGACCCACATTGAAAATATCCCGAAACATTGTAATCACGGGCCTGTCACAAAGGTCCTTTGCTGCTGCCGCGTTGGCGCCGCATCTAATTTCTCCGAAACGGAAGCGCCCGGCGAAAACTCAGCGCGTGCTGTTACGCTGAGATACCGCCAAAGATCTGGGCGAAACACGCGTTTGGGCTGTGAGGCAGTGCCCCCACAGCCCAAGTTTTCACAATGCTAAATTTCAATGGATAGGCTGATTTGCGCCTATCGATACCAACAAACATTTTGGAATAACATAAAATGAGACGCGTTTTAACTGTTTGGAAAATTATTTTGTCTATTAAATATTTCATTTATAATAATCCTATTAAAATTATTGAATATTTAGGGAAAATAACATTTTACTTTATATGTTGGGCTAATTTAGGTAAGGCACTGCCTCATCTGCCACAATGGAAGAACCGCCACTGGTGTGTGTGTCCGACGGAGCATATTGGCACGTGGAGCCCAAACGGCCGGGCTGATTTCGACGTGGGTGGCGCCGTTCGATGCGGCAAAAGGGGGACAGATGATGGTACTATTTTCGGGTCAATCGATGGCACGTGGCACGTGCCAAGTGCCAAAACGTAGGCGCCATAATTTTTTCTTCTTTTTTCGCCTCCTCAGGTCACACGGTTGGTGACACAGACTTTGCTACTCGCAGGTCACGTGCGCGATACAGCGGCCCAAAATCCATTAATGGCCGCCGATCCTGAGAGGGGCAAAATAAATCCCCCAGGGGGTAAAACCAAATTACGATTTTGACCCAAGGCAATGCCCCGATCGCATTACCGGCCTCTAGTTAGGCCTTGCCCTGTAAGCTTACATTTGTTTTCACCACTGGCTATGCAGACCAAAACATTCGATTATTCAAAATACTGACACCCATAAACGCAGCCATCCCAGTTCCTGGAGCACGGTTCGAACTGGGTAGCGAGTGGCGATATTTTACCGCCGGTAGGATCGTTACCTGTCGTCTGGGCCGTGCCTGCGTCCGTGTCGGATGTGTCGGATGTGTCGGCCGGCGGCAGACAGCCCTCTGACAGCGCGGCGGCAGTGGTGGCGCGGCGGCGGCCAGTGCGCCGGCCCCATATCACCAGCCGACAGGTAATCAACCGACACGTCATAGCGACGCCGACTTTTTACGCGGCCGGCTCCTCTCAGGCGCCGCCACAATTTATAGATTTCATTACATCTCCGCGGCTGGGGGTCGGGCTGTCCTGACGGGGAGTTTTTGTCGCCGTGCGGCTGGCCGCTGGCCACCGGTGTTAGTTCGCCGCTCGGTTCAGAGATGGCGCAGCAGTCGCGGAATGGGCGGTAGGCCTGGCCGGCTGGACGGTGGAGGAACGCTCTTGGGTGTTCTGCCCGCTGTGGGATACACGAGGTGCAGTCTCGGCGCCTCTCTTTTGTCGGAGCTGCTGAATGGTATACAAGAAGACCCGACGATTTGTGACCAGCTTTCGCCGAGAAATAGCCGCACCGACAGCAGGAGACGATTTTCACCCTGAAGATTTCATCATTAATTGTAGCAGAAACTGGCTTAATTTCCCTATAAACTCATTCACCCCGGCCTCGACTGCTTACATGGCCGCAATGCCTCCCGCTTGTGAATGAGCTGTGAGGCATTTGCCAATCGTTTTATGGTCCATGTAGTGAGTGATTAATTCAACCGTCTCAGCTTGGGTTAAGCGATTTTGGCTGCCTTCGCGGTCCTCTTTGCAACTGTTAAGACTGGAAGGACGATGTTTTGACTTGAAAATGGTCTCATCTTCTTTCAAACCCGTGTGAATAAACGTAAAATGTGTCGGCACAGCTATTAATTCATGCTCTAACCGCGAGCAGCGATTCAAATCTGGCCATCACAACGCCCCCAGAGGGTCCTGAAGTTTAGATCATCGGTAATGACCAGCGAACGGACGCTGGAAAAGCAATCGGTCGATAGTTTATCGGTTCGCACAGCTGCCGAGGACAAATAAGCGTCGTCCTAGATTGACAGAAAATCAGCAGCCGGTGCCAAGAGCTATTCGCACCCCATATAGATTATATTTGGATTCTTTAGATAGTCATGTTAACTATTCACCTATTTATAGGTATCAAGAGCGCGGATGTTATGCGAGAATGTTTTAATTATTGTTGTCTTCCTTAAGCTTGTTTTAAATATATCTGCAAAAATAACTGTTTTGCATCAATTGCACTCGTGCAATGCATAGAGCAATGTTCCAACACGATGAACAAATGTGATAAAACCAAGCAAGGGTGAACGTGTTGAAAACACGCTACAATCATGACGTCCAATTACAATGGCAACTGTTAGATCACCCGGCTGGCACGTCAGCACGAGCAGGGTCAGGAGTTGGAGACAAAACGCAGGAGAGCCGAGGACAAGGAGCGCAGGGCCAGACTCGAGGAACAGGAATAACGGAAGAGAAGTGAGGATGAGGAGTGAAAGGAGAAGCAGGAAGAGATGAAGTGTGAGGGAAAAGGAGGAGCAGGAGGCGGCAGCGAAGGAGGAGCAGGAGGCGGCAGCGGAGGAGGAGCAGGAAGTGGCAGCGGAGGAGGAGCAGGAGGTGGCAGCGGAGGAGGAGCAGGAGGTGGCAGCGGAGGAGGAGCAGGAGGCGGCAGCGGAGGAGGAGCAGGAGGCGGCAGCGGAGGAGGAGGAGGCGGCAGCGGAGGAGTAGGAGCAGGAGGTGGCAGCGGAGGTGGAGCAGGAGGTGGCAGCGGAGGAGGAGCAGGAGGTGGCAGCGGAAGAGGAGCAGGAGGCGGCAGCGGAGGAGGAGTAGGAGGCGGCAGCGGAGGAGGAGCAGGAGGCGGCAGCGGAGGAGGAGCAGGAGGCGGCAGCAGAGGAGGAGCAGGAGGCGGCAGCGGAGGTGGAGCAGTAGCGCCGTTCCGAGGAACCAGTCGACCTCGCCGTGCTCGCGCTGTGGCATCCAGTCGGTGAAGTTAGAGACGTTCACGCGCATCTCCATTCTTCACCGACCAGGACAACTCGCCGCGCGCTGCACGAGTGTATCCCGCGCGCTGCACGAGTGTATCCCGCGCGCTGCACGAGTGTATCCCGCGCGCTGCACGAGTGTATCCCGCGCGCTGCATGAGTGTATCCCGCGCGCTGCATGAGTGTATCCCGCGCACTGCACGAGTGCATCCCGCGCACTGCACGAGTGTATCCCGCGCGCTGCATGAATGTATCCCGCGCGCTGCACGAGTGTATCCCGCGCGCTGCACGAGGAGTGTATCCAGCTGCACATGGTCGGAGATATAGCGTCAACGGCTGGACGTATCCCAAGTGAAAGAGCGCAGCACGGAGGCCACCAAGCGCTTCGACATTCGCCTGTCGCCCTTGCTCATCATCCACATACTGAGGTTGTGCACCAATCATCTCGGTGGTGGATAAGATACCTTTTTGTGACGATGAGACTCGCGTTTACTTAAAACAGGATATATCCCAAAATATCTCCACTTTCAAATTCCATAATTATTTGGTCATCATATTGAACCTACCATTTATTGTATTATGCAAGTAGTGGAGATCATAACATAATTATATCGATATTATGTACCACGCACTCCTTTTGTCTGCCTCACGGTGAGTCGTTCCTGAGAAAATAAGGCAGCTATAAAACATTACTGACCCCATACTGCTACATCGTTACTTCGTGACTTACTATGCTATCGTATTATATTGTACACTTCTTAGTAAAGAAGTGTAATGGAATGGAATATATATCTAGCTAGTGGTGATCATTGAACATGGCAATGAAATGTTGTGAATGGTCAGCCCATTCGCTGGCAAGTAACAACCGCGCCACAGTATGACGGCCCACCGATCATTTTATTTGCGTTTTTCATTTGCACAATTCAAACACCTAGTACTACTTGTCTGGGCGGACTGCCATTAACCACACTTTATATCTTAGTGCATCATAATATTATTGAGGCATGACGCGCCCATTGACACCAGATGCACGATTTATGCACGATGCACGATTTATGCACGATGCACGATCTATGCACGAAACAGAGAAGTAAGTCACGAACGTAATGATACGCTTCACAGCCATCGCTGTCATCGCGGCGGCATTTTTCAGGTGCGGGTGCTTGACCCAGGCTCCACTCATCACTTGGCGCGCCAGGTCTGATCGCTAACTGCTGGATAAACATCCCGTGACCTCCACCGATTGACCTCGGACATTTAGCGGCCTGCAGCATGGGGCAGTCGGGTGTAGACAGTAACAACAGCAGTGGCGGCGATACGCTGGTGAAGGGGGTTCACAGACGGACAGGAGGAATCCGCCGCGCCGTCCTGTCCCGTCCGTCTCAGCCTCGGGTGACCGGGGTCCAGTTACAGAGGCACAGGTCAGACTGCCGGTCACCGAGGCGGTCCGGATCAAACAGAGACACAGGTCACACCTGCCGGTCACCGAGGCGGTCCGGATCAAACTCGGATGGTGCGCCGTTCGAGGACGGCCGAGGACGTCCAAACTCAGCTGCGGTTTGAATTAAAGTAACACTTACAAGTTGGCAACAGAAGAAGAAGAAAACGGAAACTGCTGTATACTGCGTAGGAGTAAAGGTCTATCCTGTTTTCCTGCATTAGTGACAAAAAGGCGACAAAATTAAAAACAGCCTAGTTTTCGATCCGCATTATAATCTTTTCACCCTCACCTTGTTTCCGTTGGATGATCATTGATCAGTCATTAGTTGAAACTCTGTATTGGTGAGTATTTCCTCTCCTTCCCATGTGAACATCTCAACTCTCCGTTGACTTCATTCCAGCTCGCCACCTTTATCTGCCTGTATTAGTTCGTGACCTGATATTTGGCGCGGTTGAGCTCCGCGCTAAATATGAGACTTGTGCTCAGCCACTGGCAGCTCCAAAACGGCCAGAAAAGTTGTTTTGAGACTAAATCCCAAAAGTCGAACAAAAATCCGAATACGCATCAGCTTTTTCTCTCTCATGCATTAAGAAATGATTTTAAAAGACGTTTTCTTAATAAAAATGACATATTTTTATAAAAAGGAAATGCGTTGAATTTCGGATGTCAATCGCTTTGGGCCTTTTCCACGAAGATCCTGCAGATCCTCCCCCTGTGCTCAGGTTGTGGGCAGTTTTGTGATCGGTTGAGCTCTCTGCAGTGGACAGCTCTGTGATCAGCTGAGCTCTCTGCAGTGGACAGCTCTGTGATCAGCTGAGCTCTGCAGTGGACAGCTCTGTGATCAGTTGAGCTCTCTGCAGTGGACAGCTTTGTGATCAGTTGAGCTATCTGCAGTGGACAGCTTTGTGATCAGCTGAGCTCTCTGTAGTGGACAGCTCTGTGATCAGTTGAGCTCTCTGTAGTAGACAGCTCTCTGATCAGTTGAGCTCTCTGCAGTGGACAGCTTTGTGATCAGTTGAGCTCTCTGCAGTGGACAGCTCTGTGATCAGCTGAGCTCTCTGCAATGGACAGCTCTGTGATCAGTTGAGCTCTCTGCAGTGGACAGCTCTGTGATCAGTTGAGCTCTCTGCAGTGGACAGCTTTGTGATCAGCTGAGCTCTCTGCAGTGGACAGCTCTGTGATCAGTTGAGCTCTCTGCAGTGGACAGCTCTGTGATGAGTTGAGCTCTCTGCAGTGGACAGCTCTGTGATCAGTTGAGCTCTCTGCAGTGGACAGCTCTGTGATCAGTTGAGCTATCTGCAATGGACAGCTCTGTGATCAGTTGAGCTCTCTGCAGTGGACAGCTTTGTGATCAGTTGAGCTCTCTGCAGTGGACAGCTCTGTGATCAGCTGAGCTGAGGCAGCTCTGTGATCAGCTGAGCTCTCTGCAGTGGACAGCTCTGTGATCAGCTGAACTCTTTGCAGTGGACAGCTCTGTGATCAGTTGAGCTCTCTGCAGTGGACAGCTCTGTGATCAGCTGAGCTCTCTGCAGTGGACAGCTCTGTGATCAGCTGAGCTCTCTGCAGTGGACAGCTCTGTGATCAGTTGAGCTCTCTGC
Organism: Chirona hameri; assembly: GCA_036785665.1. Lineage (NCBI taxonomy): Eukaryota > Metazoa > Arthropoda > Thecostraca > Balanomorpha > Balanidae > Chirona > Chirona hameri. Next base: position 46,166 of record JAXIVJ010008187.1, read on the forward strand.
AGTGGACAGCTCTGGGATCAGCTGGGCTCTCTGCAGTGGACAGCTCTGTGATCAGCTGGGCTGAGGCAGCTCTGTGACCAGTTGAGCCCTCACCGCCGTCTCCGTGGGGTGCCTGGCGGCTGAGTGAAGATAGCATCAGCGTCGGCCGGGTCTCGCGGTGTACGGCGTCGGACCGTGGCGCACAGCGGCGAACTGCGGCAGACGCGGCGCACTGCAGCGGATGGCGCGGCGGTGGGCGGCATGCCAGGTGGATTACCGGCCGATCTCAGCACGCCGTCACGTCACGAGCGGGCCGCTGTGCCGTGCCGCGCTGTGCCGCGGTGTGCCGCGCTGTGCCGCCGTGCCGCCGTGCCGCCGTACCGGGGTGCTCCTCGAACCGTGCACAGGGCGGTATCGGCCGGTCGCCCCCAGTCGATTTGTCATCCTCCTAGGCCTCAGATCCGATCAGCCGGTGTCGGCCAGCCCGGCCCCGACACGGCCCCGCGTGACGCGGCACTTCTGACGCAGCGCCGACGAGGCAGTGATATCAGTTACTGTGCTGTCGAGCGTAGTGTGGGATATCAGGGGCGTGGTGTTTGGCATCTGCGTTGCGCAAACACAGGTATGCCTCGGTGACACGCAGGCCTGCAGAGGTATCCAATGTAGACATCTGCTCAATACGCATGCTTGTACGAGGCTCAATGTAGATATAACATTCATCGTGAATGCAGCCACTTAATTTGCTTGTAAGAAGTTCTGGTAAAAACCGACACCCGTTACTTTACGGTCATTGTTTGATGCCACGCCGATATTCGTCAGTGGTGGTGAACTCCTAGAAATTCAAACCGCTTCCTTACAACATTCCGAGAGACCGAACATGCCAGACTATCCTGATCATGTCCACGATTTATCCTAGATGTGAGTCTGTCCAAGAATTATCCGGTGTTGAACTGTAATAATAAGTTGTTTTCCATATAAATGATAAATAGGCTTAGTTTTCAATTGAATTGGCTCGAAATGAAAATGGTCATCTACCTACAACACACAAATTACTATAGGATATGGTTAATAAATGCAACTGTGTCATTGAACGGTTATTACATTTCGACGTATAGAGCATTAAAACTCAGATATTATTTTACCATTTGCCTTGATGATTATGATTTTACCATGATTTTGTTAACAAACTGCCCGGAAGCTGCATAGTGCATAACATTTGTTCAAAAGGATTGAAGATAGTCATTTGTAGATTGTACCCTGGTTGAACCGGGAGTTGCAGTGTTCCATCACGCATCATTCCACTGCATCTAGTACACATGCAATGCTAACATTTCGACATGGGTTAGTGCGTATTTCAGTATGGTGTTATCAGAAGCAGTGAACGGGGCAAATACGAGCCCGTATTTCTGCTTGTTGACAGCATGAGGCTATCCCACCTTTTCTAGAAATTCGCGGATGTTTAACCGCTTTGTGAATCACTAATCATGGACATAATCATAGGAAGCATCGGAATTCGGGTCCCGATTATCAACACATCCCATATCGAGCCTGTCTTCAGCCTATCGAGTCTGTCTTCAGCCTATCGAGTCTATCTTCAGCCTATCGAGTCTGTCTTCAGCCTATCGAGTCTGTCTTCAGCCTATCGAGTCTGTCTTCAGCCTATCGAGTCTGTCTTCAGCCTATCGAGTCTGTCTTCAGCCTATCCAGTCTATCTTCAGCCTATCGAGTCTATCTTCAGCCTATCGAGTCTGTCTTCAGCCTATCGAGTCTGTCTTCAGCCTATCGAGTCTATCTTCAGCCTATCGAGTCTGTCTTCAGCCTATCGAGTCCGTCTTCAGCCTATCGAGTCTGTCTTCAGCCTATCGAATCTATCTTCAGCCTATCGAGTCTGTCTTCAGCCTATCGAGTCTATCTTCAGCCTATCGAGTCTGTCTTCAGCCTATCGAGTCTGTCTTCAGCCTATCGAGTCTATCTTCAGCCTATCGAGTCTGTCTTCAGCCTATCGAGTCCGTCTTCAGCCTATCGAGTCTGTCTTCAGCCTATCGAGTCTATCTTCAGCCTATCGAGTCTGTCTTCAGCCTATCGAGTCTGTCTTCAGCCTATCGAGTCTGTCTTCAGCCTATCGAGTCTGTCTTCAGCCTATCGAGTCTGTCTTCAGCCTATCGAGTCTATCTTCAGCCTATCGAGTCTGTCTTCAGCCTATCGAGTCTGTCTTCAGCCTATCGAGTCTGTCTTCAGCCTATCGAGTCTGTCTTCAGCCTATCGAGTCTATCTTCAGCCTATCGAGTCTGTCTTCAGCCTATCGAGTCTGTCTTCAGCCTATCGAGTCTGTCTTCAGCCTATCGAGTCTGTCTTCGTTGGGCACGACTGAGTACGCTGAAAATCGGTTCTACCTTTGCACGGCTCTGCCTTGACTTATCCCACGCCTGCCCCCGCGGGGCCCTCTTGTGTCTGTCTCCCCTTCTGATCCCGGTGGGACTCCGCCGACCCCCGTCAGCGCCGACGGAAACAACCCAGCAGGACCCGTCCGCGCCGACAGATGCCGCTTTTTGCCACAGACACCGCCGCTGAACAGAGCACACCTAATTGGGCCGAGCGACTCCAGAGGTCAGCCATGGACGCAACTTCAAACCACTCAGTTCGGACACGCCAAATTAGGCCTGAGGAAACCTTGTGAGGTCATATTTGGACATGCAAATGAGTTTAATGAGTGTAGCTCTTTCATATAGGGATCAGCTTTGGCTGATAGGGATTGAATTGTGAATTTTGTTATGCACCTTATGCCACTTAACATCCCTCCTAAGAACATTTCTCGATAAGTGGTATTAATCATAAAATACATAGGTGACAAAAGGAAGGTTTTCATGTTTGCCGACTGTTCTGTTCGGTGTTCTGTTCATGTTTGCCGACTGTTCTGTTCGGTGTTCTGTTCATGTTTGCCGACTGTTCTGTTCGGTGTTCTGTTCATGTTTGCCGACTGTTCTGTTCGGTGTTCTGTTCATGTTTGCCGACTGTTCTGTTCGGTGTTCTGTTCATGTTTGCCGACTGTTCTGTTCGGTGTCCTGTTCATGTTTGCCGACTGTTCTGTTCGGTGTTCTGTTCATGTTTGCCGACTGTTCTGTTCGGTGTTCTGTTCATGTTTGCCGACTGTTCTGTTCGGTGTTCTGTTCATGTTTGCCGACTGTTCTGTTCGGTGTTCTGTTCATGTTTGCCGACTGTTCTGTTCGGTGTTCTGTTCATGTTTGCCGACTGTTCTGTTCGGTGTTCTGTTCATGTTTGCCGACTGTTCTGTTCGGTGTTCTGTTCATGTTTGCCGACTGTTCTGTTCGGTGTTCTGTTCATGTTTGCCGACTGTTCTGTTTGGTGTTCTGTTCATGTTTGCCGACTGTTCTGTTCGGTGTTCTGTTCATGTTTGCCGACTGTTCTGTTCGGTGTTCTGTTCATGTTTGCCGACTGTTCTGTTCGGTGTTCTGTTCATGTTTGCCGACTGTTCTGTTCGGTGTTCTGTTCATGTTTGCCGACTGTTCTGTTCGGTGAGGTAGAGCAGCATGCAAGAGTAAGCGACGTGCATATATTTGAATTCGAGCGTCATCCACGCCCAAGTCTAAAATAAAGGATTTAAATTGATCGCTACAATACTTATGATTACAATATCGGAAAACAAAAACAAAAAATGAAACAAACAAAAGTATCGTCAACTGAGGGGAAATATGCATGTGAGTGTCCCGACCCGACAGTAGCCATGTTTTCAGGGTACATCTACCGATTGGATTTGTCTGAAAATTTGCATACAGAAGCGATGATGTCTTAAAAGTATCCGGTGACGTATAGTAAAGAAGTTCTTGAATGTTGCGTCGTCAGAATTAGGAGCGCGCGCCGACGTATAGCCTTGTTTTCTCATTTGAAGCACGTGTCCACTGTTCATACTCTATCGCAACGGCGTGGCACGAATTGCAGCCAACACCATCGGTAAGCAGTTCGCCTGTCCTTTTTAATTCAAAGGAAGTTGAAGATCATTTGATTTACCAATGTAATTAATTGCAAGGGAATAGAATGCTGGGGTGATTTGCCACTTCAAAGAAAGGTCGACCTCTACTGTGATCAAAGTAAATTAACATATCATTAAACTCGATGGTATGCGCAGCCATTGTTTCTAATTGTATACCGTGGAACGCCATCTTTCTGCGTCCTACGTTGATTTCAATTCAAGACTCGCGTGCATTCAAACTTTTTAATCGGCGCCCAGGGAAATCGAGAACTAAAACGTACAGGCACAGGTATTATGACATGGGCCGAGTGAACATTTGTGTCTGTCTCCAGCCCTGTTTACTGTGACAGTCTATAGCGGGACAGTGACGTCAGACGGGCTAAGCTGGCTGGACCATCCAACCTTCCCCAGCTGCACAGCTATACCTCCGACCTGCACTGACCGCAGCGGCGGGGCCCGCGAAACGGTCCTGGCCGGGCCTGACGTGCCCTTCAGCCGGACAGAAGGAGACCAGCCGGCCCGGAGGCGGCTGTGCCCCGGAGACGCCAGGCTCCTGTCAGATCACTCAGGTCACGCGGCCGGCGCCGCCGGCGGCGGCGGCGGCGGCGGCACCTGGCCGGTCAACAGCCTTCTGTTGACCGACGTCCGGCCGACGTCCAACTTCCGCCCGACCAGCCGGAGCGTCAGTCCGCTGCGCCGTGATCGCCCCCTCTGCGCCATGATCGCCGCCGGCGCGCCAACTGACCGATAGCCGGCAGTGGCTCATGACGGCCCACAGCGACCTGCGCCGGCCCACAGCGATCTGCGCCGGCCCGCGCGCCGGCCCCGAGTGGTGTGTTTATCGCACTGCGGGGCGCCAATCCAGGGAACATTGGGCGGTGCCGCTCCAGTTTGAATGGCGTGCTCGATCGGCCGCTGGTACGTGATAGTAGGCGGGAGGTACTACAGGTACCGAGAGCGGGGTGTCGGTAAACAGAAGTGGCTAATAGAACACAGCAGACATATGTTCCGGTGGGAATTAAAGGTCACCTGTTCAGATAGTTATTCAGCTGACTTTGTACCGAGGCTTTGTGGCCTTTAATTGAAAGTGATTCTCCTTTGCTTCAAGATAACATAAGTGGCTTGTGTAACACGGGTAAAACCAACCAAGGTTGCATAATGCATATATCCTACAGGCGAACATGCTTGCGAATCGTGACGTTAGCAGACACGAATTTTCTGTAACTCGACTCACTTAGTTATTGTTTGCATTCTTTCCCGTGGACTGTAAACCAACAACTGACTCATTCCTCTAATTTTAGCATCACTCGTGTATTCAGGCCATCTTGTGGCATTTAGGCACAGGATGGCATCCAAAGTCCACCGCTGGCTTCACCGACAAACATGCAGCTACCTCGAGGCGTCTCACCTCCAACATCCGGCCTGGCCGTAACCCAGCTCGCCGCGCGCTCGTCTCGTCGCGTGCGCCGGTCGAGCGGGCGGCGTTTTTTGGCGCGGCGGCGGCGCGGTCCAGCGCGGCCAGGCGGACAATGCCGATGGCGACGATAGCAGCGCTTCAGTCGAGCCGCGGCGGCGCGCGTCACGAGACGCCGCGCCCCTAACGATGCACCTGTGTCTCGCCTAAATGGCGGGCTCTCGTCCGGCCCGCACCGCCCCGCCTCGCGCCGCACCGCGCCGCACCACGCCGCACCACGCCGCGCGCTGATCCGACCCAGATAGGCCCTATTGTGGCGTTTACATGATGACTCTCCGATACGACAGCGTCGAGTGGCCGTCTCGCCGAGTCGGCCATGCGTCGGAATGTGAGAGAAATGGCCGCCTTGTTTTCCGATCGGTTTCGGCTCGGGCGATGCTCGGGCGATGCTCGGGCGATGCTCGGGCGTTGCGGACGTCACGCGAGCCTTTCAAGTGGCTCCGAAATCGGCTCGGATTGACGAGTGAGCTGTTTGAGGTGTGCCTGTTTGTGCACTTGGCCGAGTTCTGGGAACATTGAGACCAGTCGGTCGGCATTACTCGACTTCTCTTAGATCTGTTTTCGGCCCAGGATCTCACACCAGCCCGACTCCGACTCCGACTCCGACTCCGACTCCGACTCCGACTCCGACTCCGACCCGGACTCGGACTCGGACTCGGACTCGGACTCGGACTCTAACGTGACACCATCTCCGTCTCCGACGTGACACCATCTCCGTCTCCGACGTGACACCATTACAGCTCGTGTCTGAGCGCCACCGGCGGCACTTTAATCTGAATACGATCAGGGCGGCAATCTCGCGCCTCTGCCTCGCCAATCTGGCGGCCTCCGACTCCTGTGCTATGTCGACCCGACGGCCGCTGTCGCACCTCCCGGGGGAAATCAGCCCTCCGCGGCCCGGCTCGCGACTTTTGCTCGCTCCTCGGCCGTAAATAGTCGCTGAAAGGGACGCGGCATCCCCTTAGATTGTCAGAGTAAGGCGGCATTATCATGCGTGCTCTATGGAGCCGCCAGTGACCAATTAAGGCCGCGTTCTGGGTCGGTTAAAAAGGCCACGACGGCCGCTGAGGGGCCGTTCGGAGCTGTCACCCTGATTACAGGTGTGCGCGCCGTGTCGCATGGTTATGAGCGCGTCTCACGGGCTGCCAGATGGGAGCGCGTCTCACGGGCTGCCAGATGGGTTCCGGGGCAGGCTCCGCTCCGACCTTGGACGGCAGACGAAAAGGGTGGAGCTGTGGCCGACCGGACAGAGCCGTAGAGATTGACGAACTATATTAAATGAAAATTATTATGCAAATGTGAATCTTCTGAAATCAGGCAACACAAAATAATAAATAAGTGCGTTGTCGAAAACCCTTTGGCCCGTTGACCTCGAACGGTTTCAATAGGTGAGCTTTTGGTGTCTTATTTTACGTCGCATTAATGCGAATGTTTCCGCAACTATACTAGTTTTTCGTTTTTTTCACCTCTAATCCCGAGCTCATGCAGTGTTGAAAACAATCGCACGACGCCAGCAGATCGGGAGATTGTTTAGTCTCCGTTAAGTAAATAATGCATACATGTAATGGATGAAGTAACGGCTCGTGGTTAATTCATAGCGCCGGCAAAAAGGGAACTTGATCCCACCGGGAAGTAGCGGATTCAAGGCGTGGCACTTATTTGATTTTAAATACACCGAACTCCATCTTTCCATCAAATAGTGAGTAAGGAACACATATTTGTCAGCAATTGTGTGACACAAACTGTTTTTGCTGAGGAGCTTTGAGAACCATGCGTTTTCTCGGAGCAAGTCGCTTTAAGTTCGGCAATACCTAGCGCAAATGTCCATCTCAGATATAGGGTACCAGTAATCATGAGAAGTTTGTGTAGTGATTAGTGAAGGGAACGACGGTGAATTTTTTAACCGTGACAGCCTTTCCATCCTGGTATCTGACGTCTTGTCTTATCGCCTTACCTGCCCTGCCCTGCCCTGCCCTGCCCTGCTCTGTTCTGTTCTGTTCTGTTTTGTTCTGTTCTGTTCTGCCCTTCCCTGCCCTTCCCTGCCCTTCCCTGCCCTTCCCTGCCCTTCCCTGCCCTTCCCAGCCCTTCCCTGCCCTGCCCTGCCCTGTCCTGTCCTGTCCTGCCTGTCCTGTCCTGTCCTGTCCCTGTTCCTGTCCCTGTCCCTGTCCCTGTCCCTGTCCCTGTCCCTGTCCCTGTCCCTGTCCCTGTCCCTGTCCCTGTCCCTGTCCCTGTCCCTGTCCTGCCCTGCCCGGCCCTGCCCTGCCCTGCCCTGCCCTGCCCTGCCCTGCCCTTCCCTGCCCTGCCCTGTCCCTGCCCTGCCCTGCCCTGCCCTGCCCTGCCCTGCCCTGCCCTGCCCTGCCCTGCCCTGCCCTGCCCTGCCCTGCCCTGCCCTGCCCTGCCCTGCCCTGCCCTGCCTTGCCCTGCCCTGTCCTGTCCTGTCCTGTCCTGTCCTGTCCTGTCCTGTCCTGTCCTGTCCTGTCCTGTCCTGTCCTGACTTGCCCTGCCTTGTCCTGTCATGTTCTGTCCTGTCCTGCCCTGTCCTGCCCTGTCCTTCCCTATCCTGCCCTCCCATGCCCTCCCCTGCCCTGTCCTGCCCTGTCCTGCCCTGTCCTGCCCTGTCCTGCCCTGTCCTGCCCTGTCCTGCCCTGTCCTGCCCTGTCCTGCCATGTCTTTCCCTGCCCTGCCCTGTCCTGTCCTATCCTGTCCTGTCCTGTCCTGTCCTGTCCTGTCCTGCCCTGTCCTGTCCTGCCCTGTCCTGCCCTGTCCTGCCCTGTCCTTTCCTGTCCTGCTCTGCCCTGCCCTGTCCTGCCCTGATCTGCGAGCGATCTGTTCTGTCTCCTCGGTCTGCCCTGCCCTCCTGGACCGCCCAGTAGCCCGGTAGCCCTGTATCGGTAGCGTCCTGATACCCCGCCACACCGATCCGTCAGACGCAGCCCTGTGGAAAACGCGTCCGGACGTCGGCCGCTGCCGCTCCCAAAACGGGCCCTTTTTATCCCTTTTGTCCGGCCCAATCGTTATAATGTGTCAATGCTGGCGAGGCCCGGGGTGAGGCTTATAATCCGGCGTATGCAGAGAGGCGGTCCCGGCGCACAATGCGCCTGATATGCCGCACTATGATTGATACTGACACCGGGCGATATGACAGCCATGCCGGAGAGAGCTGAGCAAATAGGCCGGAAAGGGTTGCCTGAGAGACGCTGCCGGGAGGGACGGCTGGGGCGACCGGGGGAGCGACGGGGGGAGGTCGAGGCGACCGGGAGCGACGGGGAGGTCGAGGCGACCGGGGGAGCGACGGGGGAGGTCGAGGCGACTGGGGAGCGACGGGGAGGACGGGGAGTCGAGGCGACCGGGGAGCGACGGGGAGGTCGAGCGACCGGGGAGCGACGGGGAGGTCGAGGCGACCGGGAGCGACGGGGGAGGTCGAGGCGTCTGAGAGACGACCCGGGCGACCCGGGGCGACCGAAGCGACCCGGGGCGATGGGACCGACTGGGGGCGACCAGCGGACCGGTCCTTTGCAACAGACCCTGATTTAAGAAAACAGTCCCAACAAAAGGTTCGAAATATTATTTTTAGTAGGCGGATCTAAATGAAGTGGCTGCTTTAGGAGAGCCATTCGTTGTCTACCCGGCTGCATGCGTCCACTTACAACCCGTTGACAGACTCTAGGTGATACATACAGTATGTGCGGTGCCGTATGAAGGGAAACAAAACGATTTTCGGCAGAGTAAACTTATCTGCACTGTCGAAAGCTGAAATAATTTCCTGCAAAAATTGGAAAAGTTGGAAGGCATATTTGTAAGCGTACTGATTGCATTAGCAAATTAAGATTAATACGAATTTTAATTATGTGGTTTAATGTTAATTAATGGAACAATGAGTATTTTTGTATCCTATATGATTTGATAGGATGGATGTTCTGAGACGCCTCAACAATGTGACACTTTGTTGAAACATTTATAAGATGTTACGGAGGGTCGGGTTTACAGTCTTTACTTCCTCTTGTTTTTTGATCAACCGAAATTAAACTCAAGTACCCAACTTAAAATAATACAAACACGTCACTTTTTCAAAACATGCCCTCTTTTGTTCTTGTTAATGCCAACACAAAGAGATAACAAATACTAGTCGAAAATGTGAGTTTAAGATGTTTCATTTTATCAGAAAATGTTTGACCGAAATTATCTGCTCTATTTGTGATTGTTTCTATTTTCCCAAAGCCATGGGTAACCTACTGGCAGTAGCGGCGGATAGGGGGGGGCAGCTCCCCCCCCCCCCCCCCCACTCAAGAAGTTGGGGAAGGGGGCAAATATATTATTCCCCCCCATACAAACAATCACCCCAGGGCCCGATGTGCCGGCAGCCAGCCCGAGGGGCCCTTCTAAGGCAGACAGAAGCCCTCACTCGGCTTGAGGGTGACACTCGGTAGGCCTGAGGGCCCTCAGAAGCCTGGACTTCACATGGGCTTGTCCGACGTTTTCTGCGACCATTTAGGGGCCCTGCAAAATAAGTGGCCTAAATCTGAGGACATACCATTTCGCGGCACACTTTTTGTTGGGGGCCTTTGGCCGTGGGGCCCCCTTGGTTTATTGCCACCCCCCTATCCGAAATACGATCCGCCGCCACTGACCAGCGGTAAGTTTACCTATATCACGTAACTGCCCTTTTTCAGTCCTGGGGTATCCCGGTAGGAAATTTAGATTCAGGTGGTCTCCGCGTTTTGGTGATGTCAACCAAGCATGTGTTTCTGATCACAAATTTATTTCGACCAACTAAGTTTTTCATAGCACGCGCTGACAGCAGGAGTGCTGGATATCACTGAAGGCTAGTATCACAGCCTGTGCCCAGCCTGGGCAATCATCAGGTGTCTGGTGCTGACTGGTGACCGTAGGGTCACAGACCGCCCCTCTCCAGCACCTTACCCCGTCCCCCGTCGACCGGCCGCCGCCTCCGGCCAGGAATGGCCGCATAATTAAATGTCTCGCATCTCGTGCGCGCCTGTAATTAATTCATAGTGGCACATCCGGCGGGCTCGGGTCAGCGTCCGGCACGGTCCGGCCGCGGCTCCCCGGTGTGACAGACGGGCCAAATTCAAATTGTCTTCAAAACAAAAAACCGAGCCGGATAATTTGAATCTGGGCCCGGCTTATTTACCAGGGCTCCGGTGCGTGGCAGCGCGGCCGTCTCTTGTTT
>JAXIVJ010008188.1:0-56794 GCA_036785665.1 Chirona hameri
TTCTGCCTTTTGATGACTTTATATTGCATCTGTACCCCGATGTATACGTACATCCTGTTCCGTAATTGGTCGTGACGGGGTATGCGTTTCTGTTTGTGGCGGCAGGTGGGCGGCACGGTGTGGTTCAAGATCCGGTTCGACCGTCTAGCACTCCTCGCCCTCCTCGACCGCAACGTCACACGGGCCGAGAACCTTCTATCCGTTCTGCTGGCCCTGGTGGCCGCGCTACTGGCCGCCGCGCTTCTACACACCGACTTCTACGACGACCTGGGCGTCTTCTTCTTCAGCTTCGTCATCGCCTCCAGCCTGTACTCGCTGGTGAAGAGCGTACAGCCGGACGCGGCGTCGCCCACGCACGGTCACAACCGACTGGTGGCGTTCGGTCGGCCTCTCTACTTCTGCCTGCTGTGCGGACTCACCCTGCTGCTGCTGCGATGTAGGGACGCCAGCGGCAGTGACAGCGGCAGCGGCGGCGGGGGCGGGGGCGGGGGCGGCGGCCTGAGACTGTACGGACTCCGTTTCTCCGCTGCGCCGCTGCTGGACGCAGCATTACAGCTGCTGCACTACCTCCTGCTGCTGCTGCCGCTGCTGCACACCGCCGGCCTTCTGCCGCAGGTGGACACTTTCGCCATGTACCTGCTGGAGCAGCTCGATATCCACCTATTCGGCGGCACGGCGGCTACCAGCCTCTGGGCAGCAGCGTACGGCGCCACCCGCAGCCTGCTGGCGGTCGCCGCGCTGTATGGGTTCGCGTACGGGGGTCTGAGGGAGAATGGCGATAAGCGAACGGCGCAGCACATCCTGTTCAGCATCTTCTGCGGGCTGCTGGTGGCACTCAGCTACCACATCAGCCGCAGCACCAGCGACCCCCAGCTCCTCTTCCAGGTGCTCAGGTGAGATGATTTAGCTGGGTGGACAGCCACCGTTGTTGCTGAGACGCCAGACGGAATTTTCGACAGACAGACTAACCAGGGCTGTTGCCGGATTGATGGGTGGTCACACGATGACCGACCGAGATCGATACTAAGACCGTGATTTGCTGGGATTGGCTGGCATTTAAACATGCGATCCGCCTTATACCGATGAGATATACCACATCGTCTCATTTGTCAATGCTCCCTCAAATTTTCATGCAATCAGTTTTGCGTTAAGTTGTGCAATCAGTTGTCAATTTGGCCAATGCGTTTTCAATGCAAGCAACAGTTGCCAATTTGTGCAATCAGTCATTGTTGTATTGCTTACCCTTTCCTCCTCCATATCGTAATTAACATAGCGCATATCACGTTCGATGCCACTCTTCCCCCTGTGTCTCTGCCCTCCAGCCGGTACCTGTGTCAGGACCTGGTGGAGAGGCCGGCAGCGCACATCATGTTCGATGACACTTACCCCTGTGTCTCTGCCCTCCAGCCGGTACCTGTGTCAGGACCTGGTGGAGAGGCCGGCAGCGCACATCACGTTCGATGACACTTACCCCTGTGTCTCTGCCCTCCAGCCGGTACCTGTGTCAGGACCTGGTGGAGAAGCCGGCAGCGCACATCACGTTCGATGACACTTACCCCTGTGTCTCTGCCCTCCAGCCGGTACCTGTGTCAGGACCTGGTGGAGAAGCCGGCAGCGCACATCACGTTCGATGACACTTCCCCTGTGGCTCTGCCCTCCAGCCGGTACATGTGCCAGGACCTGGTGGAGAAGCCGGCGCGGCCGACTGACGCCCCTGAGGAGCCGGTGGACCCTCTGCCTGAGAAGCTGCTTCAGACGGCCCGCACCAGGCTCAAGTCTGACGGGCTGGCCTGCACCATCATCGGCGTCATGGTGTTCGCCGTGCACTGCAGCACCGTGAGTAGAACGGGGGGGGGGGGAGAGGGCGAGACCGGGGATAGACGTGGGAGACTGGGGTTCGTGGGAGCAGTTCAGGTGGGAACGCGGCTCGTGGGACTGGGGTTGGTGGGGTTTGGGATTGTGAGCTGGTCTCTCGGGCTTAATTTGGCATGAATATGACCATCTTCGTTGGCTCATTTGGAGATGGCGGCCGGATAATAAGTGAGTAGAGGTCGTACCTTGATTGGATGTTGGATAGCAGCAATATAGTTTGTATGCCACTCATTGGCGAGTGACACCGTCACGGACACATTGGTTGTGTACTGTAACTCGTCCATTGTTGATCAGCAACAATAGCTCAGTATCACCTATACCTACTGTCGATGTGCGCTGACAACAATAGCTCAGTCTCACCTATACCTACTGTCGATGTGCGCTGACAAAATAGTTCAGTCTCACCTATACCTACTGTCGATGTGCGCTGACAACAATAGCCCAGTCACACCTATACCTACTGTCGATGTGCGCTTCAACAATAGCTCAGTCTCACCTATACCTACTGTCGATGTGCGCTGACAACAATAGCTTAGTCTCACCTATACCTACTGTCGGTGTACGCTGACAACAATAGCTCAGTAACACCTATACCTACTGTCGATGTGCGCTGACAACAATAGCTCAGTCTCACCTATACCTACTGTCGATGTGCGCTTCAACAATAGCTCAGTCTCACCTATACCTACTGTCGATGTGGGCTGACAACAATAGCTTAGTCTCACCTATACCTACTGTCGGTGTACGCTGACAACAATAGCTCAGTAACACCTATACCTACTGTCGATGTGCGCTGACAACAATAGCTCAGTCTCACCTATACCTACTGTCGATGTGCGCTGACAACAATAGCTTAGTCTCACCTATACCTACTGGCGATGTGCGCTGACAACAATAGCCCAGTCACACCTATACCTACTGTCGATGTGCGCTTCAACAATAGCTCAGTCTCACCTATACCTACTGTCGATGTGCGCTGACAACAATAGCTCAGACTCACCTATACCTACTGTCGATGTGCGCTGACAACAATAGCTTAGTCTCACCTATACCTACTGGCGATGTGCGCTGACAACAATAGCCCAGTCACACCTATACCTACTGTCGATGTGCGCTGACAACAATAGCTTAGTCTCACTTATACCTACTGTCGATGTGCGCTGACGACAATAACTCAGTCTCACCTATACCTACTGTCGATGTGCGCTGACAACAATAGCTCAGTCTCGCCTATACCTACTGTCGATGTGCGCTGACAACAATAGCCCAGTCACACCTATACCTACTGTCGATGTGCGCTTCAACAATAGCTCAGTCTCACCTATACCTACTGTCGATATGCGCTTCAACAATAGCTCAGTCTCACCTATACCTACTGTCGATGTGCGCTGACAACAATAGCTCAGTCTCACCTATACCTACTGTCGATGTGCGCTGACAACAATAGCTCAGTCTCACCTATACCTACTGTCGATGTGGGCTGACAACAATAGCTTAGTCTCACCTACACCTACTGTCGATGTGCGCTGACAACAATAGCTTAGTCTCACCTATACCTACTGTCGATGTGCGCTGACAACAATAGCTCAGTCTCACCTATACCTACTGTCGATGTGCGCTGACAACAATAGTTCAGTCTCACCTATACCTACTGTCGATGTGCGCTGACAACAATAGCCCAGTCACACCTATACCTACTGTCGATGTGCGCTTCAACAATAGCTCAGTCTCGCCTATACCTACTGTCGATGTGCGCTGACAACAATAGCTTAGTCTCACCTATACCTACTGTCGATGTACGCTGACAACAATAGCTTAGTCTCACCTATACCTACTGTCGATGTGCGCTGACAACAATAGCCCAGTCACACCTATACCTACTGTCGATGTGCGCTGACAACAATAGCTCAGTATCACCTACACCTACTGTCGATGTGCGCTGACAACAATAGCTTAGTCTCACCTATACCTACTGTCGAGGTGCGCTGACAACAATAGCTCAGTCTCACCTATACCTACTGTCGATGTGCGCTGACAACAATAGCTCAGTCTCGCCTATACCTACTGTCGATGTGCGCTGACAACAATAGCCCAGTCACACCTATACCTACTGTCGATGTGCGCTTCAACAATAGCTCAGTCTCACCTATACCTACTGTCGATGTGCGCTTCAACAATAGCTCAGTCTCACCTATACCTACTGTCGATGTGCGCTGACAACAATAGCTCAGTCTCACCTATACCTACTGTCGATGTGCGCTGACAACAATAGCTCAGTCTCACCTATACCTACTGTCGATGTGCGCTGACAACAATAGCTTAGTCTCACCTATACCTACTGGCGATGTGCGCTGACAACAATAGCCCAGTCACACCTATACCTACTGTCGATGTGCGCTGACAACAATAGCCCAGTCTCACCTACACCTACTGTCGATGTGCGCTGACAACAATAGCTCAGTCTCACCTATACCTACTGTCGATGTGCGCTGACAACAATAGCTCAGTCTCACCTATACCTACTGTCGATGTGCGCTGACTCGCTACATCACCACTGTATGTGTTCTCCTCGTCTCTGCCGCCAGGTGTTCTCCGCTCTGGGCCCGGAGCTGCAGCTGGTTCTCTGGTCCCTCCCCGTCGGCTCTGGCCTGCTCGTCCACTACCTGATCCCCCAGCTGCGCAAACAGGTGCCGTGGCTGTGTGTGGCGCACCCGATCCTGCGCGCGGCCGAGTACCGCCAGTTCGAGGTGTCCGAGCCGGCCCGAGTCACCTGGTTCGAGCGGCTCTACGTG
The DNA here is from genome assembly GCA_036785665.1 of Chirona hameri. Classification (NCBI taxonomy): domain Eukaryota; kingdom Metazoa; phylum Arthropoda; class Thecostraca; order Balanomorpha; family Balanidae; genus Chirona; species Chirona hameri. Next base: position 4,665 of record JAXIVJ010008188.1, read on the forward strand.
TGGCTGTGCTCGCTCGAACGTAACGTGTTGTTTCCGCTGGTGGTGCTCAGCGCGCTGACAGTGGATAGTCCGCACCTGGTGAACAAATTCGGGCTCGAATGGGCGACGTTGATCGTGGTGGTGTGCGGACTGAAGAGCCTGCGCGCGACGTACACGGACACGAGCTACTCGTACCTCGTGCTCGTCTTCACGCTGCTGCTGTTCAAGCTGGACTGGGCGGCCGCCTCGGAGACGCTGCTCGTCGACCTGTTCGTCATGTTCATCGCCTTCGACAAGGTGCGCGACTTCCTGCTCAAGATCCAGTTCGTGACGACCTACATCGCTCCGTGGCAGATCACCTGGGGCTCTGCGTTCCACGCGTTCGCGCAGCCGTTCTCAGTGCCGCACTCTGCGATGCTGTTCGCGCAGGCGGCCGTGTCGGCGGCGCTCTCGGGTCCGCTCAGTCCGTTCCTCGGCTCGGCGGTGTTCATCTCGTCCTACGTTCGCCCGGTGAAGTTCTGGGAGAGGGACTACAACACGAAGCGCGTGGATCACAGCAACACGAGGCTGGCGCTACATCTGGACAGGAGTCCAGGCGCGAACGATAACAATCTGAACTCGATCTTCTACGAGCACCTGACGCGCTCGCTGCAGCACTCGCTCTACGGAGATATCATGCTGGGTGAGTGGAAGCGACGGACTGGAGGGAGAGGATAGGAGTGTGTATCATGCTGGGTGAGTGGAGTCGACGGACTGGAGGGAGAGGGGCGGCAATGTTTATCATGCTGGGTGAGTGGAGTCGACGGACTGGAGGGGAAGGGACGGCAGTGTTTATCATGCTGGGTGAGTGGAGTCGACGGACTGGAGGGGAAGGGGCGGCAGTGTTAATCATGCTGGGTGAGTGGAGTCGACGGACTGGAGAGGGAGGGCGGCAATGTTTATCATGCTGGGTGAGTGGAGTCGACGGACTGGAGGGGAAGGGACGGCAATGTTTATCATGCTGGGTGAGTGGAGTCGACGGACTGGAGGGGAAGGGCGGCAATGTTTATCATGCTGGGTGAGTGGAGTCGACGGACTGGAGGGGAAGGGGCGGCAGTGTTTATCATGCTGGGTGAGTGGAGTCGACGGACTGGAGGGGAAGGGCGGCAATGTTTATCATGCTGGGTGAGTGGAGTCGACGGACTGGAGAGGGAGGGGCGGCAGTGTTTATCATGCTGGGTGAGTGGAGTCGACGGACTGGAGGGAGAGGGGCGGCAGTGTTAATCATGCTGGGTTAGTGGAGTCGACGGACTGGAGGGGAAGGGGCGGCAGTGTTAATCATGCTGGGTTAGTGGAGTCGACGGACTGGAGGGGAAGGGGCGGCAGTGTTTGTGGTGAGGTTTGCCTTTCGTGGGATGGAGGATGTAGTTGGAAGGTTGGAATCCAGCTTGATTGTCTTGAAGTCGTTTGTGGTTTGATTAGATTATGTTCATACTTTCGTGCTATTTCACTCGTAATGTTTCAGAAAAAAAACATCTCATTTGAGCAGTAAACTGAACATTATAAAGAGTCTGTCTCTGCCTCTGCTACTTACAATTAACTATCATACCATTGACTATGCTACTCGCGCAGGCCGGTGGGGCGTGGTATCCCAGGGCGACTGTTTCGTGCTGGCCTCCGACTACCTCAACTGTCTGGTGCACATCATAGAGCTGGGCAACGGGCTGGTGACGTTCCAAGTACGCGGACTCGAGTTCCGCGGTACTTACTGCCAGCAGCGCGAGGTCGAGGCCATCACCGAGGGCGTCGAGGAGGACGCAGGTACGGCGGCTCGTACTGCTGGTAGATTGGCATTTTAGGATGAAACTTTATGGTGAAGTGATCTGACTAGATATTAATGGCATGCCATGTGCTGTTTGAGTCTGTTTAATATTTCCTTCGAGATGCAGCTTTCCCACACGCGTATGTGGCTCAATACTATTTACTTCATGACTCATTTCAGTCATGTGCTTTTATTCATTCGATTAGGATCCGTGTTATTGCTGTCTCCTTTGCCTGTCGTTACCCACGTGCTCCCACCAGTGGCTGGTTGTTAGTGAATGCAATATGTATTTCAGGGTTGTTGGTATGCGGCATAGCTGCACATACCCCACTAGATGTCACTGCTTGTCATGTCCGCTCCAGGCTGCTGCTGCTGCGAGCCGGGCCATCTGCCGCACATCCTCTCGGCCAACCAGATCTTCAACCAGCGCTGGCTGGCCTGGGAGGTGGCCGCCGCCCGCTACGTACTCGAGGGCTACAGCATCTCGGATAACTCTGCCACCTCGATGCTGCAGGTGTTCGACCTCAGGAAGGTGCTCATCACATACTACGTCAAGGTGAGGCTGGTCGGCGAGTGCTGAGGGTATGTGCCGAGGAGAGGAGAGAGAGTGTGCCAAGTCGCTGGTTTGTGGCTGTCATGGGAAGTTAGACCTGGTTAGTGTGGTGTTACGGGTGTGCCAAGTCGCTGGTTTGGGGCTGTCATGGGAAGTTAGACCTGGTTAGTGTGGTGTCACAGGTGTGCAATTTAGGGTGTGCCGTCCATCTCACAATTATATTGGAATATGACAAAAAGTGGCGCTCATGATTAAGAAAATGAAATCTGAAGAGATTTTCCCGCTAAGATCAATAATTGGTGAGCGCGAGTCGATTTACTAAGAGACCATTTTCCCAACCTGACGATGGTGGAGCCACCTATATCGCCGATAGTTCCGAAGCATACTGTTATATGATTCTGCAGCTGTTGTAAGCGATCATAAACACCTGTTTTAGGGTAAACTGATGCTAACAGATTGAAACTAACCTGAAATCCAAACCAAAGCTGCATTCACTCTATTTCCCAATCATATGTGCAAAGGCAAAAACACGTATCTCCACCTCATACGCACTGAAGACCAGCCTCCGGTCTAGCTCAGCTCGGCATTCGGCAGACTGAAGGCAGGTGGTGATGCAGAGTTCGCCATGGGCTGGGCTGGCCCTATGGGCCATGGGCTGGGCCTGGGCTGAACCTGGGCCGGGCCTCAACTTTAAGGAAATCACTGGGCTCTGGATGGGCCTGGGTCTGACAATTTTGAAGTAATACGCGCGTCGCACAAGCTCAGGTCAGAGCTCAAAAATATTTTAAACAGTAGTTCGCTTACACAGCAACACACTGTTGCTGTGGCTGTGGCTTTTTGTGTTTTTGGTTAGCATAGTTGGTTCATTGTTTCACATTAAAGGGGCATTGCCACCTTTCTGAAAGTTGTCAAATATACGCCGGTTGTACCCGAAAATAGGAAGTAAGTGCTGCTGAATACGATGGTGATATGTTTTTTCTCGAAAACGACACTTAACTTGATAAAAAATAAGTTGTTTAAATTTGGGATGATGACGTCATATTGAGCTCTAGAGAGCTATATAGAAATCCTTTACGCTGCCAAAATATGGCACATTTTTTCTAGACAATTCTGGCGCTTTGAATACAAAACCAACCATTGAACGTACGCTTCTTCGTACACCACCGTCAAACTAGGAGCAGATTTATTCCAAATGTAGTTTGATATTTGAGGCATCTCGATTTCGTTGAAAATTGATACACTGACCATATACGATACGCTGATCACGAATCCAATGTTTTTGATCTGGGATTGTTTCGTACCTTACGAAATACGGACGGTCATACATACATACGAACAGGGACGTCGGAACTATGTTCAAGTTGGGGGGGGGGGGGGGGGGGGCGGAGGCATTCTGAAGTCGATTCTTTCCATGCAACGCCCATAGGCGTAATGGTAAAATCAAAAATGTTGGGGGGGCTGCCCCTCCCCCCCCCCCCTGTTCCTACGCCTATGCATAAGTAGGTCCGCCGGGTATCTCGATTTCGCTGAAAATTGTTCCACAAACCATATCCGATGCGCTGATCACGAATCCAATGTTTTTGGTCTTGGATTTTCGTATCTTACGAAATACGGACGGTCATACATACGAAGGTCCGCCGTGTATCTCGATTTCGCTGAAAATTTGTGTACAGAGTACAGACCATACAGCATACTTAGGACACTGATCACGAAATCTTCCGTTTGATATTCCGATTTGTATTCTTGATGATTTTATTTCGCAGACAGTGTAATGCTTTCTACATTTATTTTCGTATCGCAGTGCAGGGAACAGTTAACAGTATCATACACGACATTGTGCCCACCCTTGACTAGCCAGATGCAACAACCTGATCAACTATTATCAAACCGAAATGTGCTTCCTTCACGAATAATGCGACAAAATGCATCCTTTGGTTACCAAAACCACACGACAGTGTCCCTATTCAGCCTTTACCGAGCAAAATAAAAAAGGTGCCGTACAACACAGCCATCCAGATTATTTAAATGAGAACGATCTGCTTCAGGCAAAAACGCAGGTGAAGGGAAGGGAAATAGGCCGGCCGGAAGCGGGCGGCCACCTTGCTGCGCTCGGTCAGCTGGCCAGCCCTGCCTGCCTCCTTCAAGGGACGCTTGGCCGCTGAGCTCGGCTCCGACTCGGACTGGGGCAGACGCTTCTTTACCGCCTGTGGGTAGAGAGGGGCGGTCAACTCAAGGGGGGGGGGGGGGGGGAGCTCAGGTCATGGCACGACCACACCAACATACAGTACAACAACCAGTGTACAACAACCAGGGTCAGACACAGCAGCAGGTCACATGGGATCAGACACAGCGGCAGGTCACACGGGTCAGACAGCAACAGGTCAAACGGGTCAGACACAGCAGCAGGTCACACAGGTCAGACACAGCAGCAGGTCACATGGGTCAGACACAACAGCAGGTCACACAGGTCAGACACAGTGGCAGGTCACACAGGTCAGACACAGTGGCAGGTCACATGGGGTCAGACACAGCAGCAGGTCACACAGGGTCAGACACAGTGGCAGGTCACATGGGGTCAGACACAGTGGCAGGTCACACAGGGTCAGACACAGTGACAGGTCACATGGGGTCAGACACAGTGGCAGGTCACACAGGGTCAGACACAGTGGCAGGTCACACGGGGTCAGACACAGTGGCAGGTCACATGGGGTAAGACACAGGGTAAAACACTCTGTCAGTGCACCATCTTATGCACAGTATGACGTCACAGCATCATATGGTAACATCAGAAAAACAGAGGCATTGTGCACCAGGGCAGCATTTCCATATTTCTTCTGACAAAGCCGTTATTATTATAAATAGGTTAGATTAGGTTAGGTTGCATTAATACATCGGACAACTTATTTACGCTTTAGGGTTAGGTTTTGTCTACAAGATGGTCTGGGGGTCTGGGGTACAACAGCTCCCAGTAGGGCTGCAGCGCAGTGAGCGGATTATTCTAAACGTTGGTCCCTGTAACCGTAATTGCTGTAAAGGTTAGGTCAGGTTTGATTATGTTATTATAATTGCTTCCTGACACACCCTGGTTAGGTTTAATGCCTTTGTCAGAAGAAATATGGAATTTTTGCTGTGGTGCACATTGCAGCTGCTTTTCTGATGTTACCATATGCTGCCATACTGTGAATGGAATTACACGGCGCACTGACAGGTACCTACCTGAGTCGAATATTACCTACCTGTATCACTTGGTCAAATAATCTTACATTTCCATAATTTATAATTTTGCTCACTGAACAATGAACATCATCACTAGCAAACATATTGATAGAACACCACTGGTGGATACAGTTGCAGTGGAATACCAGTGGGCATAGCCCCTGCCAAATGTGAACAAAATGCAGAAAATTGGCATGTTTCAGCATTTCATATACAATATAAGCAACTTTTATTTGGTGAAATGTGTTTTGAAATCCTCCTCAGGGTAACGTAAAATTACAATTTCCTCTTTCAATTTTGTAATGTGTCAAAACCTTCTTTTCAATCTTAAAATAATGGCATGTGGCACATTTTCCCACTTATTTTTTTTACAAAAGTATCCGTAATAGGCGTCTGATTACCAAAATATTTTGTCTCCTAATGCTAAACAAATTGCCTTTTGTCTGGCTTATGCTCTTGTGATATTTGACACGATAATCACAGCATAATTAGTGAATACGTTGATAGGAAAATAGGAACCTGTTGGGCCGTTAGCTGTTGGTAAATGAAATAGCATGACGACTCACCTGTTCACCGTAGTATAAATCTTTGATTCGCCACACACAACACAGGGTATTCGAGGCATACCTGATTGCTCTTAAATTGACATTATTGACTTAAAAAGATTCAAACTGGTCAAATGTTGACGGCACGGCGTAACAGTTAACACATCAATCAACAATCAAACATCACGATTCGCGATCATAGAAAATCAAGGTTTCATTCCAAACAAGTACACCCGGCCATAACGAGAGCTGACGTCATCGGTACAAAACTCCATATAAGGGTGGGCCTTACTAAGGCCCAAATTTTAAAATCACAATTGAATTTCTCTTAGACCAGATATCTGTGTTTGTTTTCAATGTTACCCCCCTAAGTTTCGCTCTAAGGCCACTAACTTAGCTATCTCAACTCAAAACTAGTGTTAAGGTGGGAATGTCCCTTTAATAGTATACAGGTAAATATGCTAGGATAATTATTGCAAATTTTGTTAAAATAATGATATGCTTAATCTGAACGGGCCGGACCGGGCCTGGGCCTCAATATTATTAATTTGACCGGGTCTGGTCCGGGCCTGGGCTTGGTATTCATGGGCTTGGGCCGGGCGGGCTGGGGGTTGGTGGGCCCGTGACGACCACTGCGGTGATGACAGCATGGACGAGGTTGTGGCGATGGAGGACAGCCGGGTCATCCCCACTTGAAATCGTCGACAGGCTGCAGTCACCCCGATCGATGTAGGATATGAGAGCAGAGGTTCTGTGGCAAATTTTACGAGGTTAGCGTCTTCATTGGAGGAACGGTCTATTATTTAAAGAAAGGAGCTAGAACATTACCAATATATTGATTCGGGTGGACCAACAATGGAATGGGTGTCGAGACAGGACTGCGTCTTCACGCTGTTCAAACAAAACACAATCATAGCGACTGATAATTTTTTTTAAGGGGTCGCATACCTTGTTCCACATCACGTTTGCGACCGAAGCGCTTTCAGCAATTTGCTTTGCATTTTCATTTTTCAATTGAACCTAAAATTCCTCGTGATATTTTTTTTCGCGTGCTGTTATTATTAAAGCGCTTTGGCCGCAAACTTGGAGTGGAACGAGGTATAAATGCATAGCAATTTCGTTATTTAGATCAATGTATTATACTGTACAACTGAGTCAATAATCGGTACCATGCATATGAAGGGAGGTCCAGCTTCGAGTTGAAGGCCGGGAGGATGCATCGGTGCTTCAGCCTCGCCGTGATGAGGACGTACCTCGACTCCTCGCCCTGTACCGAAGAACAGGCTTCCGTCACCATCCTGACGGTCCTCTCCATAGCCTGGATGTGTACCAGGTACGGCGGGACAGCAGCTGGGGCTTTCAGGATGTCCTGCAAGTCTTCGTCGCTGAGATCTCGCAGCAGCGGTGGCTGCGTCACCTCCGCTGTGCTCCAGTCGATGAGATCGGCGTACCCTTCAGCTCCGAAGTTGACGTCGGGAAGCTTGAAGTTCCTGACTTCTTGCGTCTCCTGTAGACGCGCAGCACGAATGAGACCTTCTCCGCCTTCTCCCGGGTCTCCTGGTTGTCGTCAGCGACCATAGCGAGCATCAGCTGTTCGGAATGGGACCAGTACCTGTTACTTTACACCACCGGTCGGACGATGGTGCCGACACACCTCAAAATCCGCCACAGCAGCTATTGCCTCCGTCACCATGCGAGTTATCACTCCCGCCACCCGACGAACTTCCGCCTCCGCCGTGGCCGCCTCCGCAGTCGCATCTGTTCCAGTTTCTGACGAAATGGTCGCACTTAGCGTGGGAGGGAATGGCTGATGAAACGTCTGGACCGTGACCCGGACGGCCTGGTGGTTCTTTGCACGATCAGCCAGTCCCTGAGACCTAAGACCTGGGCCCGTTCAGAGCTCGCCGCTGAGAACTGTTATCTGGCGCGCCCTGCTGGCCGTGGCACAAGAGGCCGCCGGGTTTACCTCCATTGGGTACCGTCCCACCGTAAGCTCGCTAGTAATGAGAGGACCGATGCGCTGGCCGGGGAGGCGTCGGCGCAGCCACAGATGGTATAGCCACGGACACCAGGACGGTCCAGTGAATAGCGGCCAGAGCCGCGCCGCCGTGCGCCACCGCAAGCTGACCCTAGGCCTGGTATCGTGCCTTGACGGGTTTGTACGTCCCGCCACCGGTAACCGGCCTGAACCGGGCCGCGGCGGCCGACGTCCACCAGCTTCGTGCGAGCCACTGCTCCGGGTCGGCCCACTACTTACATCGGATCGACCGAAACCCTTGCCGGCAGTAACCGCAGTGCGACTCGCTCGGCTGCATGATGGACTGGTGGTTCATCTGCAGGGAGGATACCGACATCTTGGAGCACATCCTGCTGAGGTGTCCGGCCCTAATGTGCCGGATAAGCCTGCTGGGCACCATCTCGCCCAGACCAGAAGACATGCGGAGCGATAGCGTGTGACAGCAACCCTGGCGGCCGATGCCAGGTCCCTTCACCAGTCATTCCATTCCGGTTTTATTGACAAGAAAATCCCGAAATAACACCCGACATCTTATATTTCGATGAAACTATGTTTCAGGGATAATCTGGGCCGTAGATTTACGCTGTGACATTTTCAGCCTCGTCCATCTAGCGGTTTTCGAGTTTTAGCCTAAAAATAGTGTCGAAAATAGATGACGCTAGTGTCTGCGGCCGCAAAATGTAGAGGGCGCAGTCATCTAATATGCAATTTTTGGACTTCCGAGAAAACTCGCTGGCGCTCACCAAATACCGACATTTAAACACTTATTTCTCTGTAAATCAACATTTTAGCATCATGCGCCACGAAAAATTACATTCCAATATAAATCTAAGAGATCACCCCAGGCTATGACACACCCTAGACTGTGCATGCTGTGCACCAATGGAGCATTGAGTGAAACGCCGTCTGTGCCAACGTATGGCGTTTATAATCGCTATACTGCGTTTACGTTCACTATGGTTACCCCTGTCGGCATTCATATCGACCTTCCCTATGCTAACTTCGTCGCATGCGTTTTGCCGCGTGACGTGCCTTGCTCGCGACAGCCTTACCACAACACCACCCCCACCCCCTATTGTTTCCTTGCCCCCCCCCCCCTCGCCATCTAACTCTCTTCCCATGTGTCTTCCATGGGCGCCACATAACCGTAGAAGTTGGGGTGCCCTTAAACCCTAAAACACCGCCACCGTGTGTCCAGAGCATCATCTTCTACGCGCTGCGCTCGGTGAAGCTGGAGCAGTGGCTGTCGAGGGAGGAGATCATGTCACACGTGCTGGAGCACACCACCAGCCCCGGCTTCGTCGACGTCGACCCCATCTTCAACATGAACATCGACGAGGACTACGACTTCCGCGCGTCCGGCATCACCCGCAACAGCTTCTGCAACGTCTACTTCGAGTGGATCAAGTACTGCGTCCAGCAACGAGACAAGGTGAGACATGGCCGCGGCGGTGGTGGGGGAAAATATTTATTTGCGAGCTAGGGCTTGCTTGGAAATGCGGACGTGTCCTTATGCTACGGGATACGAATACGTTACTTTGCACAAGGTGCATTGTATCTTGTATCTGATAGGCCAACATCATTTTAATTCCTTCTTTGGTGAGCTTTATTTGAAAGTAATCATATTGTATTTTAAAGGGAATAGTTCACCTTTAACATGGGGTTTTGAACTGAGATAGCAGATGTGTAGAGCAGATCGAAAAACAGGTTGTGGTGAAATAATTACCTCGCTACGCTAAGTAATTTCGACACAGGACTAGTGTCGTGGTAGTAGATCTGGGCACGAAACAGCTTCTTCTAAAAGGGGCCCTTTTAGAAGACGCTATTCGGCTGTTTCGTGCCCCGATCGGGGCACAAACTTGAAACTCTTCGACGGATATCCATCTATCGTCCAAACAAATGCCATATTCGTTTTTTCAGCTAGAAATATCCCGTATAGCCAAATTTCAAGTTAACTTTCAAGGTGACCTATTCCCGTTAAAACAGGCGGTTCATCCACGGAAGACAGGTATTGACTGGTGTTGATCTGTCGCGTTTGTCTGCTCCTACCCGTACCTTACCTCGCCCCGTGCATTGCCCCCAGGCGATGGAGTGTACCCGGGAGTCGCCGGTGGTGTCCCTGTGTCTGGCTCTCAGTCTGCTCGGTCGCCGCACACTCAGCGACGCCTCCCATCACTCACACTCCAGGTGAGAACTCACACCAATTACATTTCAGGCGAAAACAGAGAACTCACGCTAATCACATACCAGATGAGAACTCGACACTCACAAGGTTACTATAACAAAGCCACTCACACTCCATGTGAGACCTCACACCACAACTCGTGCCAAAATCTTCCATAGTGGCATCTGGTCGTGTCCGTGATTCAGCGTGAACATGTATCCCTGATGACTGAGAGTGCGGACTGACCTCGCTCTGCGTGCTGCAGTGTGGAGTTCTTCCTGTACGGTCTGCACGCGCTGTTCAAGGGCGACTTCCGGATCACCTCTCTGAGGGATGAGTGGGTGTTCACCGATATGGACCTGCTGAGGAAAGTGGTGGCTCCCGGGATCAGGATGTCACTCAAACTCCACCAGGTGGGTAGTTCAGGTCACCCCACTAGTGGCAGAGGTATGTCAGGATGTCACTCAAACTCCACCAGGTGGGTAGTTCAGGTCACCCCACTAGTGGCAGAGGTATGTCGAGATGTCACTCAAACTCCACCAGGTGGGTAGTTCAGGTCACCCCACTAGTGGCAGAGGTATGTCGGGATGTCACTCAAACTCCACCAGGTGGGTAGTTCAGGTCACCCCACTAGTGGCAGAGGTATGTCAGGATGTCACTCAAACTCCACCAGGTGGGTAGTTCAGGTCACCCCACTAGTGGCAGAGGTATGTCGGGATGTCACTGAAACTCCACCAGGTGGGTAGTTCAGGTCACCCCACTAGTGGCAGAGGTATGTCAGGATGTCACTCAAACTCCACCAGGTGGGTAGTTCAGGTCACCCTACTAGTGGCAGAGGTATGTCAGGATGTCACTGAAACTCCACCAGGTGGGTAGTTCAGGTCACCCCACTAGTGGCAGAGGTATGCAACGCCGTGCCTTGTGTGGTGGAGAGTGCGGGAGTAAAAGCGAACGCAAAGTAATGACCTGAGGACCGAGCGAATGAAATAACGAAACAAGTCACGACTCACGACACCATACGATTGATGGGCTTCCGTGTATCCAACCTCCACTTTGTGCTTACTGTATGTCATGTTCCCCATTAGCGGTGTTCTGTTGCTGCCAGCTGTACGTGCCGACATATCATACTGCAGCTGTGTTCTTACCTGATATTGGTACTGGGTATTCTTCCAGGACCACTTCATGTCTCCGGAGGACTACGAGAAGCCGAGCTGTCTTTACGAGGCGATCCGCTCCCACGACGAGAAGCTGGTCATCTCCCATGAGGGCGACCCGGCCTGGCGCAACGCCGTGCTGTCAGGGGTCCCCTCCCTGCTGGCGCTCAGGTCAGTGTTACCCCAGTCACCTCAGGTCAGTGTTACCCCAGTCACCTCAGGTCAGTGTTACCCCACTCACGAGTAACACTCGCCTCAGGTCAGTGTTACCCCAGTCACCTCAGGCCAGTGTTACCCCAGTCACCTCAGGTCAGTGTTACCCCAGTCACCTCAGGTCAGTGTTACTCCATTCGCCTCAGGTCAGTGTTACCCCAGTCACCTCAGGTCAGTGTTACCCCAGTCACCTCAGGTCAGTGTTACCCCAGTCACCTCAGGTCAGTGTTACCCCACTCACGAGTAACACTCGCCTCAGGTCAGTGTTACCCCAGTCACCTCAGGCCAGTGTTACCCCAGTCACCTCAGGTCAGTGTTACCCCAGTCACCTCAGGTCAGTGTTACTCCATTCGCCTCAGGTCAGTGTTACCCCAGTCACCTCAGGTCAGTGTTACCCCAGTCACCTCAGGTCAGTGTTACCCCAGTCACCTCAGGTCAGTGTTACTCCATTCGCCTCAGGTCAGTGTTACCCCAGTCACCTCAGGTCAGTGTTACCCCAGTCACCTCAGGTCAGTGTTACCCCAGTCACCTCAGGTCAGTGTTACCCCAGTCACCTCAGGTCAGTGTTACCCCAGTCATCAGGACCTGAGTTACCTGAGACCGGGGCTTCTGTGATGGATTTCACATAGCATGGGTTACATTGGTCTATCTCAATAGCGGGTGCACCTTATGTACTATATACTCTTCCGAAATTAAATGACGCATAGTGCAACAGCGCTTGTAGTAGTGCACTGGTGCAGTTGCCGCGTTGCCACGTGTCCTTGCCGCTGCGATGATGCGCCTTGACGCCTCCCTCGCCGTCTGTTCCCCAACACCTACAGGCACATTCTGGACGACGGCGCCGACCAGTACAAAATAATAATGCTGAACAAGCGTCAGCTGAGCTTCCGTGTGATCAAGCTGAACCGGGAGTGTGTGCGTGGTCTGTGGGCCGGCCAGCAGCAGGAGCTCATCTACCTGCGCAACCGAAACCCGGAGCGCGGCAGCATACAGAACGCCAAACAGGTGAGGAGCTGCCCCGCCGGGAGGGAGGGCGCTAGACTTAGGGGCAGATGGAGCTGTTAGAAGGCGCAGATGACGCTGGAGGACATGGAGAGTGATGATGTTTAGCGTGTATGCGCTGAGCGAAGCTTATATCGCGCGACAATGCAGCCGTGGCAGGACTCACCAGAGACAATGTGTGTTATAGGGAATGGACGAACTGGTGTGACACGTTGTATATTCGATGACTTTTGTCGTATGCCACTCATGTTTGGTAACTGCAAATAAATACGGCATTATATCCTTCACAACTCTTGCCCGTTGTCCCCTAGGCCGTAGCGCCATCATGCTGTCTGCAATGCCGGGTCTGCCGACGTCTCTGCAATGATTGGTCAATATAATTTACACTGATATGTGCTACTTTATCTAAATATATTGGAGAAATGTCTAGTTAGCATGTAGGAAAGATTTGCTTGAATTGCCCTCATCTGCCGTCGATCTGACCGCTCTGCCCTTGCCTCTTTCCACCACAGGCGCTTCGGAACATCATCAACTCGTCATGTGACCAGCCGATCGGCTACCCGATCTACGTCTCCCCTCTGACCACCTCCTACGTGGAGACGCACGCCCAGATCAGCAGGATCGTGGGCGGCCCGATCAGCTTCGGCTGGGTGAAGCGGCGTCTGCTGACCGCCTGGCACCGGCTCTGCGCCCGCTGTGGCGAAGGCTGCGTGTCCGGAGGCAGTGTGCTGCAGGAGGACGGAGTCCGGTACATCGCGCACCCCTGCTCCGTCCAGATGGGTGAGTACATCGCGCACCCCTGCTCCGTCCAGATGGGTGAGTGCATCGCGCACCCCTGCTCCGTCCAGATGGGTGAGTACATCGCGCACCCCTGCTCCGTCCAGATGGGTGAGTACATCGCGCACCCCTGCTCCGTCCAGATGGGTGAGTACATCGCGCACCCCTGCTCCGTCCAGATGGGTGAGTACATCGCGCACCCCTGCTCCGTCCAGATGGGTGAGTACATCGCGCACCCCTGCTCCGTCCAGATGGGTGAGTACATCGCGCACCCCTGCTCCGTCCAGATGGGTGAGTACATCGCGCACCCCTGCTCCGTCCAGATGGGTGAGTACATCGCGCACCCCTGCTCCGTCCAGATGGGTGAGTACATCGCGCACCCCTGCTCCGTCCAGATGGGTGAGTACATCGCGCACCCCTGCTCCGTCCAGATGGGTGAGTACATCGCGCACCCCTGCTCCGTCCAGATGGGTGAGTACATCGCGCACCCCTGCTCCGTCCAGATGGGTGAGTTACATCGCGCACCCCTGCTCCGTCCAGATGGGTGAGTACATCGCGCACCCCTGCTCCGTCCAGATGGGTGAGTACATCGCGCACCCCTGCTCCGTCCAGATGGGTGAGTACATCGCGCACCCCTGCTCCGTCCAGATGGGTGAGTACATCGCGCACCCCTGCTCCGTCCAGATGGGTGAGTACATCGCGCACCCCTGCTCCGTCCAGATGGGTGAGTTACATCGCGCACCCCTGCTCCGTCCAGATGGGTGAGTACATCGCGCACCCCTGCTCCGTCCAGATGGGTGAGTACATCGCGCACCCCTGCTCCGTCCAGATGGGTGAGTACATCGCGCACCCCTGCTCTGTCCAGATGGGTGAGTTACATCGCGCACCCCTGCTCCGTCCAGATGGGTGAGTACATCGCGCACCCCAGCTCCGTCCAGATGGGTGAGTACATCGCGCACCCCTGCTCCGTCCAGATGGGTGAGTACATCGCGCACCCCTGCTCCGTCCAGATGGGTGAGTACATCGCGCACCCCAGCTCCGTCCAGATGGGTGAGTTACATCGCGCACCCCTGCTCCGTCCAGATGGGTGAGTACATCGCGCACCCCTGCTCCGTCCAGATGGGTGAGTACATCGCGCACCCCTGCTCTGTCCAGATGGGTGAGTACATCGCGCACCCCTGCTCCGTCCAGATGGGTGAGTACATCGCGCACCCCAGCTCCGTCCAGAATATGGGTGAGTACATCGCGCACCCCTGCTCCGTCCAGATGGGTGAGTACATCGCGCACCCCTGCTCCGTCCAGATGGGTGAGTACATCGCGCACCCCTGCTCCGTCCAGATGGGTGAGTACATCGCGCACCCCTGCTCCGTCCAGATGGGTGAGTACATCGCGCACCCCTGCTCCGTCCAGATGGGTGAGTACATCGCGCACCCCTGCTCCGTCCAGATGGGTGAGTACATCGCGCACCCCAGCTCCGTCCAGAATATGGGTGAGTACATCGCGCACCCCTGCTCCGTCCAGATGGGTGAGTACATCGCGCACCCCCTGCTCCGTCCAGATGGGTGAGTACATCGCGCACCCCAGCTCCGTCCAGAATATGGGTGAGTACATCGCGCACCCCTGCTCCGTCCAGATGGGTGAGTACATCGCGCACCCCTGCTCCGTCCAGATGGGTGAGTACATCGCGCACCCCTGCTCCGTCCAGATGGGTGAGTACATCGCGCACCCCTGCTCTGTCCAGATGGGTGAGTACATCGCGCACCCCTGCTCTGTCCAGATGGGTGAGTACATCGCGCACCCCTGCTCTGTCCAGATGGGTGAGTACATCGCGCACCCCTGCTCTGTCCAGATGGGTGAGTACATCGCGCACCCCTGCTCTGTCCAGATGGGTGAGTACATCGCGCACCCCTGCTCTGTCCAGATGGGTGAGTACATCGCGCACCCCTGCTCTGTCCAGATGGGTGAGTACATCGCGCACCCCTGATCTGTCCAGATGGGTGAGTACATCGCGCACCCCTGCTCCGTCCAGATGGGTGAGTACATCGCGCACCCCTGCTCTGTCCAGATGGGTGAGTACATCGCGCACCCCTGCTCCGTCCAGATGGGTGAGTACATCGCGCACCCCTGCTCCGTCCAGATGGGTGAGTACATCGCGCACCCCTGCTCTGTCCAGATGGGTGAGTACATCGCGCACCCCTGCTCCGTCCAGATGGGTGAGTACATCGCGCATCCCTGCTCTGTCCAGAATATGGGTGAGTACATCGCGCACCCCTGCTCTGTCCAGAATATGGGTGAGTACATCGCGCACCCCTGCTCTGTCCAGATGGCTGAGTACATCGCGCACCCCTGCTCTGTCCAGATGGCTGAGTACATCGCGCACCCCTGCTCCGTCCAGATGGGTGAGTTACATCGCGCACCCCTGCGTTATTTGGTTTATTGAACCTGCTCCGTACAGATGGGTGAGTTCCTCCAGTATGGGGTACTGTACCCCCTGTGTTAAAACGGTTGCCATCGACTAGCTGCCGGCGCCCTACTGATTGTTGTTCTCTCTTCCCACCCACAAAGGCGTGCTCAGTATCGGGACTGTGTCGTGTAAGCCCTCTCTTCGGCTCCACACCCACAAAGGCGTTATCAGTATCGAAACTGCATTGTGTAAGCCCTCCCTTCCATCCCTCCCTCCCGCAACGACCTTCTCAGTATTGGGACTGCATTGTATGATCTCCCGAATTCCTTCTCGCCCATAGCGGCGACGTCCTCAGCAAAGGAACTGTGTCGGGTAACGCCCCCTCCCTTCTGCCTCTCCCACAGCGGCGTTCCCGGTAGCGGGCAGTCAGGAGAGCGGTGGCAGCAGCGGCCGTGGCAGTTTCGGACCCCGCTCCGCCGGCACCTTCCCACAGCACCTGGTCGCTCCCCCCAGCGTCAAGCCGACCTCCGCCACTCTCCCCGCGCTCTCCGTGCCCTACGCCATACCCTGCGCCGGCCGCACCGCCCGCGGGCTGCCCCCGCCGCGCCGCCCTGCCGCCGCCACCGGAGCTGATCTCTCCCCCGTCCTGATGCTGTACCCTACGGCGACGGTGGGCGCGAGTCCGGCGCGGGCCCGGGTGCGGCAGGTGCGGTCCGGGAGTCCGGCGGTGGTGATGGCGGCGGCGGCGGTGACGGGGTCGGCGGTGAGCGTCGGTGGCAGCAGCTGCACAGCGCCCCAGCCGCGCCTGCCGCTCGGCACCACTGTCAAGGTCAGTGGGAGGAGCTGCACAGCACCCCAGCCGCCCCTGCCGCTCGGCACCACTGTCAAGGTCAGTGGGAGGAGCTGCACAGCGCCCCAGCCGCGCCTGCCGCTCGGCACCACTGTCAAGGTCAGTGGGAGGAGCTGCACAGCACCCCAGCCGCCCCTGCCGCTCGGCACCACTGTCAAGGTCAGTGGGAGGAGCTGCACAGCGCCCCAGCCGCGCCTGCCGCTCGGCACCACTGTCAAGGTCAGTGGGAGGAGCTGCACAGCACCCCAGCCGCCCCTGCCGCTCGGCACCACTGTCAAGGTCAGTGGGAGGAGCTGCACAGCGCCCCAGCCGCGCCTGCCGCTCGGCACCACCGTCAAGGTTAGTGGGAGGAGCTGCACAGCGCCCCAGCCGCGCCTGCCGCTCGGCACCACTGTCAAGGTTAGTGGGAGGTGGATGAAAGCCGGTATGGGCATGGGCGAGGTGGCTGGTGGACGATGGTCTGTCCTGTTGGAAGGCTGATTGTGGGCAGTTCGTTTTGCCTATGTCGTCGTCGAATGTCTAGGATATAAATATGTATGTGGACATGAGAAAAGTGGCGTTTGTTGCTTCGAAGATATATCCCGAGTAACTTTGCTGATTTCATACCATTCACTGTTTACTTAACGGCATTGGTGCTGCGAACCTGTGGTTGCATTACCTCTGATGTTTCGTTTATTCACACTGCTTTTGACATGCCTCCACTTACTGTGATAATGTTAAACTAAAAAGTTAAACAACGCTACCTATGTGCTGTTTCCTCTGCCCGTGCTGTTCGGTCCCAGTGTTGTTCTGACACCCTCTGTCCTCTGGGTCTCTCTGTCCCCGTGCTGTTCGGTCCCAGTGTTGTTCTGACACCGCTCTGTCCTCTCGCCAGCTGGTGGACGGCGGCATGGTATACGACAGCATTAATCAGGGTCGGCGCGTGGACGTGCTGTGGCCCGACGACCGCTGGCGGCAGCGCGGCGGCAAAAACGCCTGGGGCGCCTGGCTGCCGGACGGCCGCTGTGGCACCGTGGTGCACTACTGGTGTCCCTCACACCCTGACCGGCGATACAGGTAACACGCCCCACAGGTAACCCGTGTCGGGTAGGGGGCCTACCCGACAGTCCTCTCAGAAGGCGCCATGGGTAACCCGCCGCCCTACCCGACAGACCCTTCAGAAGGCACCGTGGGTATCCCGCCGCCCTACCCGACAGTCCCTTCAGAAGGCGCCGTGGGTAACCCGCCGCCCTGCCCGACAGTCCCTTCAGAAGGCACCGTGGGTAACCCGCCGCCCTACCCGACAGTCCCTTCAGAAGGCACCGTGGGTAACCCGCCGCCCTACCCGACAGTCCCTTCAGAAGGCACCGTGGGTAACCCGCCGCCCTACCCGACAGTCCCTTCAGAAGGCACCGTGGGTAACCCGCCGCCCTACCCGACAGTCCCTTCAGAAGGCACCGTGGGTAACCCGCCGCCCTACCCGACAGTCCCTTCAGAAGGCACCGTGGGTAACCCGCCGCCCTACCCGACAGTCCCTTCAGAAGGCACCGTGGGTAACCCGCCGCCCTACCCGACAGTCCCGCCCTACCCGACAGTCTCTTCAGAAGGCGCCGTGGGTAACCCGCCGCCCTACCCGACAGTCCCTTCAGAAGGCACCGTGGGTAACCCGCCGCCCTACCCGACAGTCCCGCCCTACCCGACAGTCCCTTCAGAGGGCACCGTGGGTAACCCGCCGCCCTGTCCGACAGTCCCTTCAGAAGGTGCCGTGGGTAACCCGCCGCCCTACCCGACAGTCCCTTCAGAAGGCGCCGTGGGTAACCCGCCGCCCTACCCGCCAGTCCCTTCAGAAGGCGCCGTGGGTAACCCGCCGCCCTGCCCGACAGTCCCTTCAGAAGGCGCCGTGAGTAACCTGCCGCCCTGCCCGACAGTCCCTTCAGAAGGCGCCGTGGGTAACCCGCCGCCCTGCCCGACAGTCCCGCCCTATCCGACAGTCCCTTCAGAAGGCACCGTGGGTAACCCGCCGCCCTGCCCGACAGTCCCTTCAGAAGGCACCGTGGGTATCCCGCCGCCCTACCCGACAGTCCCTTCAGAAGGCACCGGGGGTAACCCGCCGCCCTACCCGACAGTCCCTTCAGAAGGCACCGTGGGTAACCCGCCGCCCTACCCGACAGTCCCTTCAGAAGGCACCGGGGGTAACCCGCCGCCCTACCCGACAGTCCCTTCAGAAGGCACCGGGGGTAACACGCCGCCCTACCCGACAGTCCCTTCAGAAGGCACCGTGGGTAACCCGCCGCCCTACCCGACAGTCCCGCCCTACCCGACAGTCTCTTCAGAAGGCGCCGTGGGTAACCCGCCGCCCTACCCGACAGTCCCGCCCTACCCGACAGTCCCTTCAGAAGGCACCGTGGGTAACCCGCCGCCCTACCCGACAGTCCCGCCCTACCCGACAGTCCCTTCAGAAGGCACCGGGGGTAACCCGCCGCCCTACCCGACAGTCCCTTCAGAAGGCACCGTGGGTAACCCGCCGCCCTACCCGACAGTCCCGCCCTACCCGACAGTCTCTTCAGAAGGCGCCGTGGGTAACCCGCCGCCCTACCCGACAGTCCCTTCAGAAGGCACCGTAGGTAACCCGCCGCCCTACCCGACAGTCCCGCCCTACCCGACAGTCCCGCCCTACCCGACAGTCCCTTCAGAAGGCACCGTGGGTAACCCGCCGCCCTGCCCGGCAGTCCCTTCAGAAGGCACCGTGGGTAACCCGCCGCCCTACCCGACAGTCCCTTCAGAAGGCACCGTGGGCAACCCGCCGCCCTGCCCGACAGTCCCTTCAGAAGGCACCGTGGGTAACCCGCCGCCCTACCCGACAGTCCCGCCCTACCCGACAGTCCCTTCAGAAGGCACCGTGGGTAACCCGCCGCCCTGCCCGACAGTCCCTTCAGAAGGCACCGTGGGTAACCCGCCGCCCTACCCGACAGTCCCTTCAGAAGGCACCGTGGGTAACCCGCCGCCCTGCCCGACAGTCCCTTCAGAAGGCACCGTGGGTAACCCGCCACCCTACACGACAGTCCCTTCAGAAGGCGCCGTGGGTAACCCGCCGCCCTACCCGAAAGTCCCTTCAGAAGGCGCCGTGGGTAACCCGCCGCCCTACCCGACAGTCCCTTCAGAAGGCACCGTGGGTAACCCGCCGCCCTGCCCGACAGTCCCTTCAGAAGGCGCCGTGGGTAACCCGCCGCCCTACCCGACAGTCCCTTCAGAAGGCACCGTGGGTAACCCGCTGCCCTACCCGACAGTCCCTTCAGAAGGCACCGTGGGTAACCCGCCGCCCTACCCGACAGTCCCTTCAGAAGGCACCGTGGGTAACCCGCCGCCCTACCCGACAGTCCCTTCAGAAGGCACCGTGGGTAACCCGCCGCCCTACCCGACAGTCCCTTCAGAAGGCGCCGTGGGTAACCCGCCGCCCTACCCGACAGTCCCTTCAGAAGGCACCGTGCAACGCTGTTCGACGGCTGGCGATTTCTGATACAGCATGACCGTAGCCAGCATGACGTCAGCAAACCTCTCGCTCGACCAACTTGCACCGGGTCAGTGACCCCTGGCCACTCTGTGCCAGTTCAAATACTTGTAGATTCTTCTAGATTCCTCTCTAGCTTCTGGATACTGCATAGCTACTAGGTAGATATAGGTATTAGTAGATGTTGGGTCGATTCGTGACACTGGTCTGCCCCGTGCCGGCAGGTCGCACGTGGACCGCACGATCGTGCTGCTGGAGATGGGGTGGTAACTACGTGCCGGTGGCAGAGGCCGGCTGCCAGCCCGTGGAGGACGCCACCGCCTCCATCACCGAGCCGGAGCGAGTGGTCGAGGTGTGACGGCGGCGCTGCCCCGCAAGTATTGTCATCCACAGACTGTGATAGAGTTCAGCGCGCGAGTGTTGGGCGATGGAAGGTCAGGGCTACTCGCCCGGGCCATGCCTGCCTCGCGTTCCTAGCGTGTCGTTGCGTTGAGTGCTGCGCGTGTTTTTACGGAGTCTTATCGTGTAGTGTCTGCCATGGCGTCCGGCGATGGCGCAGCCATTCCAATGGTTCGCGCTGCCAGCTGTACATCGCCTTGACGGCGTTTGCCTTGATTGATGCGGGAGGGTTGCGGGTGAAGTGCGTGGGAGGAGGATAGGAGTGCCTTGTTTTTATCATGTCATTATTCTGGTGTTATTACTTTCAGTGCCGGAATTACTCCAAGAAACTAGACATGTTGCGAGCTTTTTTATCATGTTTACTCAAGTAACATTCACGAGATCACTGGTTTGTTTGCATCCTCTTCCCTTGCAAAGGTGCACTCAAGCTCATCCGAGTTATTCGCGTCAGTGAAGCATAGCTGACGCATGACGGGTTGGTGAAAGACGATTACAGTTGCCAGAGGACAAGGCACAGATGCGCCGTGGCAGTTTTGTTACATATGTTCGAGTGAAGTCTGTACTTAAATATCGAAATACTGTGCCCTACCCGCCAATGAAGGGCAAACTTCAATACAACGTTGTTTTTAAAGAAACTGGACTTTTCCTTTCGAAGACCAGTGTGCTGGGACATATGCATAGTTTATTACTGGTGTTGCATTGTTCACTTCTGCTGGTTATATGTCAGTGATAGTCTGACGTTCCGTCAACGTGTGACCGACTTCGGAAATCAATAGACTCGTCAATTACAGTCTTATTAACCCTCGCCCTACGGGGGGCGAGGCTACGGGGCTGACAGCCCCCCTGAGGTTTGTCTTGCATAACTTTTTACACATGCGGCGCATGTTGCTGACATTTTCGGTAGCTGAGTTTACAACAGTTATATGTATGCTGTAAAAATGTAATTGAAATTTGTTGATTAGTTTGGGAGATAATCATGTTTTGATGATGTTATGTTGGTGGAAAAACGATACATATTTGAAAAAATGGCAGAAAACAGAGTTTTAAAGGAAATTGCAAACTCAATTCACCAAAGATACAAAATGGCATTCTCTTTAAAATGGCAATCTCGGATTTCCAAAATTTTGGGTTTTTTACCCCTAAAATAAAAACAAACTTTTTCTTTTAATCCCCACAAAATCAAAATTTTCAAAGATGTTAGAAAATCCGGAATATATGTGAGAGAACTGAGTATGGACAATACCCATACCAAATTTCAAAGCAATATCTTCATTTTTGACTGAGTGATGGCTCCTTAAGTGTAAGAAACTGATGACGTCATTTTTTTAATAACTTTTTTTGCTTTTTGACAATATACGAACAAATCATTACCTTTGCTGTATTTCTGAGCCAAAACTGGTCTAGGATCATGCCTTTTTATATATATTTATCAATTTCTAATTTTGAGGTTTTCTGAAGAGCAAAATCGCTGTTCTGGACGTGATAAATCCGAGGTCATTCACTTGACCTGGAAGGTCACCCGTTGACCTGAAACCTAAAAATCGCATACTGTTAGATTCCTCTCATGACAGGAAACATGCTGGTTCTTACCGCATTGCTCTAAGTTGCTTGGTTTGGAAGTTTGGAAGCCTGCCAGCCCCCCCCCCCCCCCCCGGCGAAGGTGAAAAAAGCTCACGTAGGGCGAGGGTTAAAGGACACCTTGAAGGTGAACCTTTGGACACCAAAGGTTCACCTTCACATGGGTTTTGAACTGAAATAGCAGTTTTGTAGCCCGTGTTGAGAAATCCTTATCTGGAACTTTTATTGGCTGAAAAGGCTCTCCAGCCGAAGATATTTGACTTTTTGGCGAAGGAATACGGCGCATATATGATATACCGTACTGTCTGAATTGTGCCAGCACTGCATGGCGCATGCGCAGACCAATAACGCACACGATAAAATTAATAATTTACAACCTTCTGTCCTGAATTGGCGCGATGTAGGACCATTTTTAAAAAGAAAAAAAGAAACTGTATTAAAAAAATATAATAAAATCGTGTTCTGAAAAAAAAATCCGAAGGTGAACTATTTCCTTTAACCCGCGCACTGCAGGGGGGTTGATTCCCCCCCCCCCCCCCCCCCCCCCCCTCATGTTTTTCTCAGATAGCGAAAAAACGGCGCCGCGCAGCGCGCCGCCGGGTTTTGACACACCTGTTAGGACATCAATTGCGCACACTTTGAGAACAAAAATTACCTCTGGTCATCTCAGGTCAGGTCACCGGACCAGGTCAAGTGACCCCACCTCCAAAACGTTTGCTGTTGTGCCAAATCCAGAGTTTCTCACCGATCAGTTTGAAACTTACGGGGTGTCATGAGAGCATAAGTACTTACAATTCGTATATCTCGGAATTTTGATATCGGTGACCTAAGGTCAGGTCAATTTCGTCACCTCCCCATAATAAGTCAATGGGGAAATATTAAAATGCTTCCTATTTCAAGGATATGCATGATATTCGTCCAATTACTTATGGATCATGTTATTATAGGATGTTCTTGATGATACAAGTGTAAGTTTTGTTCAGTGACCCCTTTGGGGTCATTGGAGGTCATCCGAGTTCACCATCACTTGTTTGTCAATAACTCGCGACATAATGAAGATAGATAGTAAAACTGACAGAAATGTGTTTGTCTCGTCGAGACACGTCTCCCTATGTGTAACATGACCTATTTGGGTCTTGACCTCAGGTCAAGGTCACGTGACCAGTGGTCAAATTTTTATTTGACCTAACAAGGTCACCGTGTATATCATTCGAAGCGCCTTAACGAGACAAACACAATGGCGTAAACAGTTTTCCGTTAGCTTTATTAGGTAAGAAGTTATCAGCAAACAATGGTTTTGCAAAAAAGCAGCAGTTTCCTTTTTTGACCTCTGGAGCCTCAAATATTGATCTTAGATCAAATTTGAAGACACCATGTCGATTGCAAATTTCAATGGCTGGCGATCGTTTTTTCCGTTTATTTCTACCTAGCATAGTTTCCAAGATATATGGGAATTTCTGGAGCGAAGTCCTAAAACAGGAAAAACTGGAAAATGTGACCTTTGATGACCTCTGGTGACCTCAATTTTGACCTGACCTAGACAAATACTGAAATACTTTCGATAGAACTTGTATCAAGCTATCAAGCGCCGTTTTCCGCTTGTCGCTACTTAGCGTAGTGTTCGAGATCTCACGGTGGGGGAGGGGCGGAAATCAAACTCCCTGCAGTTCGTGTTCGGCGCAAACCCCCTGCAGTGCGCGGGTTAAGGTCAAAGTTTTTACGAATTCTGAACTAACCCAGGGATATTCTTACGGATTTAGACGAGAGCGCAGAGTCGACCTGGAACCACAAAGTCGAGAGTAATATTACCACTAGTATCAGTTATCACCAGCCTGCAAATATCTGTGAACCAGATCATTAGTGTCTGAATAAGCACAGTAGCAATTCGAAAATTTCTCCAAAAGCAGGAACCGGCACCGCCACCGCTCATAAATGAGTTGGCACCGGCATCAAGCCCGACCACATGCGGCAGTTGCAGCACCTGCCAGGCCCGGCAGCCAGCAATATGCAATCTGTATGTCTACTTCATTATACAATATTTTAACCCCAGAACTTGTGCTGAGCCCGGCATGAGACCAGCGAGCCTGAGTTAAGACACAGCTTCAGGCCCGCCGGACCTGAATTTGGGCCCGGCGCGGGCTCCGTGGTCCTCAAATTTGCATCCCTAAACCAAAGTGTGTCCGAATGACGTGTTTCCCTGACCCTCGCCGCCGAATCCACCTTTCAACCCACGAAACTCTCGTCCGATGCTCGCTATCAACCATCACATCCACATCAGACCTATGGGCGTGCACCACACAACAACGCGTGAGTCACCACAGAGTTATATTCGCTATACAGCTACAGATCACACAGTACTGGGAGGCGCGGCGAGCCAGCCAACGCCTATGCCTGCTTGGCGCTGATGGGGTCGATAGTTGGCTCGGGGAAGTTGAACTGGGGGAACTTGCTGGTGTCCTCGCCGGCCTTGATGCCGTACACGCGCGCTATCCGCTCCAGCTCGTTCTTCATCTCGGCCTGCAGCTGCGCCGTCGGCTCGACCAGACCGTCCTTGGCCGTCCTGCGGTGGGTGACAGGAGACGCGAGTTAGCGTTGCATTGGGACCAGACCGAAGCGGACACTACTTAAAGGAAATAGTTCACCTTCAACATGGGATTTTGCCATGGAGCTGCCATGGAGCATGCGCAGACCAATAACGCACACCATAACATTAATAATTTACGACCTTCTGTCCTGAATTGGCGCGATGTAGGACCATTTTCGAAAAGAAAAAAGAAACTATTAAAAAATATAATAAAATCGTGTTCTGAAAGAAATAAAAAATCCGAAGGTGAACTATTTCCTTTAAGCCCAGATCATACTGAATCTAGTCGGATCATATAACTTAAACTTACAGAGTTTCACTTACTTTGGCATCAGGTAAGCTTGCAAAGTCAACCGAACACACACAATGCAGAAGTGAAAAGGGTTAAAATACTGTTAACGAATCATCAATCAACCCACTATTTCATAACTGAAATCGTTGCAAGACACTGGCACGAATCTCGAAGGTGAGGCACCAAACTCGAGTCAAACCGCCACTGGTTTTGTGTTCAGACGCGCTCGCTCGGTCGGTCGGTGGGCGCCTGGTAGCTAGGCTGACCCGCTGAGCAAAGGTGCCCTGACCCCGGCGGTGACCTTTCCCGCCGCGGGCAGTGACTGAGCACCAGCTAGTGTGACGAGTGAGCTGGGTCAGGGAGCAATAATGCAGTCACCACCGAGCATTTACTGTGTACGGAGGATCCGGCAGCAGCAGAAGACGCAACATGACGTGGTCGGTAAGACCGAGGTAAAACCCCAACACAGGACAGCAGGACTATGGTAAAGCCTCAACGACTGGTTGATAGACAAACGGACATCGTTACAGAAGCCATTCACGACTCACTTGCTCTTCGCTCCGTATGTGCGCAGTTTGTCGACGAACAGCTTCTGGATGGGGTCGTTGCTCTGCAGGGCGGCCGAGGTGTTAATGTGGCGGCCCAGCCGGACCGAGGCCACCACCTGCCGCAGGGGACGCACCAGCTGACTCATGGTGTTTGGTCTGCTGGGGACAGAGACACAACACACAGACCTGTCAGAATGAGAGTTGCCATCTGCTCTTAATCCACCCTTCTTAGCTCATAACTGTGAGCTGTATTAGTGCATTACTCATTCCTGACAGAAAGTGATAAGTTCTGTGGAGTAGGAGAAAAATATGAATGAGCGGCCTGACCCGTGGCAACACTTTTGAGCTCATATCTGCAACCGCATGTCAGATTGACAAGCAGGCTTCTTTACTGAGCAGCCCATCCACCCTACCCTGGTTGAGACTGGTACCAACTCATGTGGGTGACTACCAATGTGCATGGTGCATGCAGTGTGAGGGGTGCAGTGTGAGGGAAAGTGTTTTTTCACAAAAACTCTGCAACGTCTGGGCCGATCGTGTTCAAATTTGCTGTGTGGTTAGGGATCCTCAGCTGCTGCCTTCCCACAATTCAGGGGTGGGGTGCCTCTGCACATGTGCACCCCTATTCTATATCTCGGGAATGGCTGAGCCGATTTTGTTCAAATTTGGTGTGGTTAGGGACCTCTCAGCCGCCACTTCCCACAAGTCAGGGATGGGGGACTTCCATTTTATTTCTCAGTAACAGCTGAGCCAATTGTGTTCAAATTTGGTGTGGTTAGGATAAGGAACCTCCAGCTACCACTTCCCTACAAGTCGGGTGGGATGCCTTTGCACATGCACACCTATGCTATATCTCAGGAACGGCTGAGCCGATTGTGTTCAAATTTGGTGTGATTAGGGACCTAAGCTGCCAATTTCCCACACATCAGGGGCGGGGTGCCTCTGCATGTGTACACACATTGTGTATCTCAGAAACTATGTGCCCAATCAAGTTGAAATTTGGTGTGGTGTCAGGCAACAGTACTAGCAAAGCAGCACCCTTCACACCACACATGCTCACATCTGAATGACGCAACAAATCCAAATAAAATGACCTAATGTAGAAATGTCATGAATGGATGCACACACCAACCTCACCATACATTTCCTTCACGCTTGCTCGTTTATCACCAACTATGGCACCTTACTGGTTGTTTACCCTATTAATAGTATAGGGTATGCTACCTACCTACCTAACCAAACTAAATAGTATATGGTATGGTACCGAACGAAATAAAGAGAGTTGGTCACATCATAAAAAATCATGAACCCAGTCCCAAACTATATTCATATTATTCAAAGGCAAACCTTGCCACTCATTGTCACAATGTTAAGGAAGATTAGCGTGAAGACCCAATATGATGATTGATGCAGAATGATTGGGCACCGCAGCTACAAGGACCAAATAATTTGATACTGGCCAGAAAGGATAAGCGTTGGGTTTGGAATTATTGAAATGTGTTCTTGGTTCAAGAAAAGCTGACAAGACAAACCTAGCAACATAAATTCGCTCTCACCAAAAAGTCGCCAGAGGAAGACAAGGGCTTCAGGGAAGAAGTCAAAGTGCTGTGAAAAGAAATAGCAAATTGTCTGACACTATCGCGCCACAACTGTCTGAGGTTCTTAAAAAAAGAAAACTGCATCTTTTACTGTCGAAATGTAATAATTTGGTTATACACTTCAGCTAGAAAATAATTGTAAATGTGTTTCAGGCGTCAAAGTCAAATGTATCAAAGTTCACTTAAAATGTAAGGTAACTTTAAATTTTAATCAACATCGTCAGCGGAAAAATATATAACTCACCTGGTCGCTAAGAATATAACACATAGATTCCTAGCGACAAAATAAAAAATTCAACATTATTTTGGGTTTAGGAAATATATTCTGCTTTATTTCCGGAGAGTTTAAAGTCAAACGGTTGTTTATCATTTAAAACAGATCACAATTTTACATGGTGAGAGTCATCTACAATTTAGTGGCTGCTACTACTTTGTCAAAGTTCGGCATTTCTGACGCCCTTATAATTTCGACGCAATGTCTGTAAACAACGTTTGACGGGACAACACTATCACACCGCCATATGTGCAGCCAAATGGAATCTCAGCAACGGCTGGACCGATTTGCTTGCAACAAGCACCAATCGATTCAGCGCATACAATTTCATCAGCCTTTCTGAAACTGGTGACCTCAGGTCATCAATGTGACCTTGTAAATGCACAAACGTCATATTTGGCATTGCAGCCAAATGGAATCTCAGCAACGTCTGGACCGATTTGCTCGCAACAAGCACCAATCGATTCGGCGCATACGATTGTATCAGCCGTTCTGAAATTGGTGACCTCAGGTCATCGTCATGACCTTTTAAATCCAAAAAGCCCATATTTGGTATTGCAGCCAAATAGAATCTCAGCAACATCTGGACCGATTTGCTCGCAACACGCACCAATCGATTCAGCGCATACGATTTCATCAGCCGTTCTGAAACTGGTGACCTCAGGTCATCACTGTGACCTTGTAAATGCACAAACGTCATATTTTGCATTGCAGCCAAATATAATCTCAGCAACGGCTGGACCGATTTGCTTTCAAAAAGCACTAATCGATTCAGCGCATACGATTTCATCAGCCGTTCTGAAACTGGTGACCTCAGGTCATCACTGTGACCTTGTAAATGCACAAACGTCATATTTGGCATTGCAGCTGTTGGAGTTGTGAACCCCACCCATGGTCGTCCCTGGAGCCGCCCCTGCGTGGGCCGCCGGGCAGTGGGGTGCCGCCCACCCCGCGGTCTCTTGAGCCGCCCCTGCGCTGACCGCCCGGTCATGGCCCCCGGCGGTCTCCAGCCGACCACGCGGCGGCTCGCGGGGCGGCGGGCGGGCAGTCTCGGTTTGGACCTGAGATGTGTTGTGTCGCTTGCTGTTACGCTTCGATTAATATGGCTCCGAAGGTCTACCCAGCGTTTGGCCGAGACCACGTCATGGCGCAGCCGGCAGGGTATGCCGTTGCCTCAAGATGACGGACGATGCGTTCGGAATCTGGAGGCAGCGGTATGATGACTTCTGCCTCCTGTCTAGAATACCGGGGCTGGTCGAGAGGCTCGACCTCACCGGGCTCGAGGAGGACTTCCATGGCAGC
The DNA here is from genome assembly GCA_036785665.1 of Chirona hameri. Lineage (NCBI taxonomy): Eukaryota > Metazoa > Arthropoda > Thecostraca > Balanomorpha > Balanidae > Chirona > Chirona hameri. Next base: position 33,402 of record JAXIVJ010008188.1, read on the forward strand.
ACCCTCCGAGCCTTCTGTGATCCAGTTCTGACTCCGACCGAGCGGCAGACTATTGCAGACGTATGTCAAGACAGCTCAGATTCGGATTCGGATTCACATTCACCGGACCCCTACGATTTGGCTGAACATTGGCACACATGTAGTACTCAGCATCCCCATTCAGTGGTGTAAAGCGTTTCCCATCACATTGAGAACTTTGACCTCCAGAGGTCATCATAGGTCGAGGTCGTTGACCCCGGACCCCTACGATTTGGCTGAAAATTGGCACACATGTAGTACTCAGCATCCCCATTCAGTGGTGTAAAGCGTTTCCCATCACATTGAGAACTTTCACCTCCAGAGGTCATCATAGGTCAAGGTCGTTGACCCCGGACCCCTACGATTTGGCTGAAAATCGGCACACATGTAGTACCCAGCATCCCCATTCAGTGGTATAAAGCGTTTCCCATCACATTGCCAACTTTGACCTCCAGAGGTCATCAAAGTTCAAGGTCGTTGACCCGGACCCCAACGATTTGGCTGAAAATTGGCACACATGTAGTACCCAGCATCCCCATTCAGTGGTGTAAAGCGTTTCCCATCACATTGAAAAGTTTGACCTCCATCCTGTAAACTTTGTCATACAGCTCAGATTCGGATTCGGGATCACATTCACTGGACCCCTACGATTAGGCTGAAAATTGGCACACATGTAGTACTCAGCATCTCCATTCAGTGGTGTAAAGCGTTTCCTATCACATTGAAAACTTTAACCTCCAGAGGTCATCAAAGTTCAAGGTCGTTGACCCGGACCCCTACGATTTGGCTGAAAATTGGCACACATGTAGTACCCAGCATCTCCATTCAGTGGTGTTAAGCATTTCCCATCACATTGAGAATTTTGACCTCCAGAGGTCATCATAGGTCAAGGTCGTTGACCCCGGACCCCTACGATTTGGCTGAAAATGGGCACACATATAGTATGCAGCGTCCCTATTATGTGGTGTAAAGCATTTCCCATCACATTGAACACTTTGACCTCCAGAGGTCATCAACGTTCAAGGTCGTTGACCCGGACCCCTACGATTTGGCTGAAAATTGGCACACATGTAGTACTCAGAAACCCCATTCAGTGATGTAAAGCGTTTCCCATCACATTGAGAACTTTGACCTCCAGAAGTCATGATCACCCAAAGTGCTGCCAAAGGTATGATACACATCCCGCATGAGCTAAAGTGAGATTGTTGGCCAAGGTCAAGTCAGGTCACAAAAGGTCACTATGTTCAAAATATCTACGAAAGTCATGCAACACATGTTTTATGAGCTATTTTCCACGTAGAAATCGATAGTGATAGTAATTTTATCACCTGACTTCATTTACGTGAAGTTAATCGCCGTTCAGGTCAATGAAAGTTCAGGTCAAGTTCAGGTAAATGAAGGTCAAAATTTCAAATTGATAAATATAAATAAAAAGGTTATGTTTCTAGACTAGTTTTGTCTCAGAAATACAGCCGTGTCATTCATTTGTTTGTATCTGGTAAAAAAAACGCCCATAGACCCATACTGCCATACGCCATAAGTAAGTCAAAAATGGTGATATAATTCTAAAATTTGGTATGGTAGTTTCTCATATGTGGTTTATCTGATATATATTCCGGCTTTTTGAATATCTTTGAAGAATGTTTTTTTATTTTGTTGGCATTTTCCCCCCAACAAAAACTTTGTGTATTTGTGTGGTCAAAAATCAAATTGTCCAAAATCCGAAATAGCCATCTTGTACCCCTTGCTATTTTCTATCCTTTCATGTTGATGGATTGCATGTTACGCAAAATATGGCATTTTACGGTCTATTACATTTTAGCTGATTTTGGTGTAAAATTTGTGTGTAGTGACTTCACTGAATTCGCTATAACTCGAAATTTTGTCGACAAAATTGATTTATTTTTCACAGAAGACGTAAACGTAATTTAGAAGAAGGTACCCGAAGTTTCACGGTGATGGCCCTATTCATGTTAAACGCTATTACGAAAATTAATCAGGGGCGTTAAACGCCACGCCCGTCCGCCCGCCCGCCCGCCCCCCACATTTTGCAATGAAAACAAAATTCTCGTCACGCCAAAGAAGAAGCAAAAAAGGGAACAAAAATGACCGAACTTGACCTATCATGACCTCTGGAAGTCAAAGTTTTCAATGTGATGGGAAACGCTTCACACCACTGAATAAAGACGCTGAGTACTACATGTGTGCCAATTTTCAGCCAAATCATAGAGGTTCGGGTCAACGACCTTGAACTTTGATGACCTCTGGAGGTCAAAGTTTTCAATGTGATGGGAAACGCTTCACACCACATAATGGGGACGCTGAGTACTACATGTGTGCCAATTGTCAGCCAAATCGTAGGAGTCAGGGTCAACGACCTTGATCTTTGATGACCTCTGGAGGACAAAGTTTTCAATGTGATGGGAAATGCTTTACACCACATAATAGGGACGCTGAATACTATATGTGTGCAAATTTTCAGCCAAATCGTAGGGGTCCGGGGTCAACGACCTTGACCTATGATGACTTATGGAGATCAAAGTTTTCAATGTGATGGGAAATGCTTAACACCACATAATAGGGACGCTGAATACTATATGTGTGCCAATTTTCAGCCAAATCGTAGGGGTCCGGGGTCAACATCCTTGACCTAGGATGACCTCTGGAGGTCAAAGTTCTCAATGTGATGGGAAACGCTTTACACCACTGAATGGGGATGCTGAATACTACATGTGTGCCAATTTTCAGCCAAATCGTAGGGGTCCGGGTCAACGACCTTGAACTTTGATGACCTCTGGAGGTCAAAGTTTTCAATGTGATGGGAAATGCTTTACACCACATAATAGGGACGCTGAATACTATATGTGTGCCAATTTTCAGCCAAATCGTAGGGGTCCGGGGTCAACGACCTTGACCTAAGATGACCTCTGGAGGTCAAAGTTCTCAATGTGATGGAAAACGCTTTACACCACTGAATGGGGATGCTGAGTACTACATGTGTGCCAATTTTCAGCCAAATCGTAGGGGTCCGGGGTCAACGACCTTGACCTATTATGACCTCTGGGGGTCAAAGTTCTCAATGTGATAGGAAACGCTTTACACCACTGAATGGGGATGCTGAGTACTACATGTGTGCCAATTTTCAGCCAAATCGTAGGGGACCGGGGTCAACGACCTTGACCTATCATGACCTCTGGAAGTCAAAGTTCTCAATGTGATGGAAAACGCTTTACACCACTGAATGGGGATGCTGAGTACTACATGTGTGCCAATTTTCAGCCAAATCGTAGGGGTCCGGGGTCAACGACCTTGACCTATTATGACCTCTGGGGGTCAAAGTTCTCAATGTGATGGGAAACGTTTTACACCACTGAATGGGGATGCTGATTACTACATGTGTGCCAATTTTCAGCCAAATCGTAGGGGTCCGGGGTCAACGACCTTGACCTATGACCTCTGGAAGTCAAAGTTCTCAATGTGATGGGAAACGCTTTACACCACTGAATGGGGATGCTGAGTACTACATGTGTGCCAATTTTCAGCCAAATCGTAGGGGTCCGGGGTCAACGACCTTGACCTATTATGACCTCTGGGGGTCAAAGTTCTCAATGTGATGGGAAACGCTTTACACCACTGAATGGGGATGCTGAGTACTACATGTGTGCCAATTTTCAGCCAAATCGTAGGGGTCCGGGGTCAACGACCTTGACCTATGTGAACTTTTTGAGAACTTTGACCTCTGGAGGTCAAAGTTCTCAATGTGATGGGAAACGCTTTATACCACTGAATGGGGATGCTGAGTACTACATGTGTGCCAATTTTCAGACAAATCGTAGGGGTTCGGGTCAACGACCTTGAACTTTGATTAGCTCTGAAGGTCAAAGTTTTCAATGTGATGGGAAATGCTTTACACCACATAATAGGGACGCTTAATACTTTATGTGTGCCAATTTTCAGCCAAATCGTAGGGGTCCGGGGTCAACGACCTTGACCTATGATGACCTATGCAGGTCAAAGTTCTCAATGTGATGGGAAACGCTTTACACCACTGAATGGGGATGCTGAGTACTACATGTGTGCCAATTTTCAGCCAAATCGTAGGGGTCCGGGTCAACGACCTTGAACTTTGATGACCTCTGGAGGTCAAAGTTTTCAATGTGATGGGAAATGCTTTACACCACATAATAGGGACGCTGAATATTATATGTGTGCCAATTTTCAGCCAAATCGTAGGGGTCCGGGGTCAACGACCTTGACCTATGATGACCTCTGGAGGTCAAAGTTCTCAATGTGATGGGAAACGCTGTACACCACTGATGGGGATGCTGAGTACTACATATGTGCCAATTTTCAGCCAAATCGTAGGGGTCCGGGGTCAACGACCTTGACCTACGATGACCTCTGAAGGTCAAAGTTCTCAATGTGATGGGAAACGCTTTACACCACTGAATGGGGATGCTGAGTACTACATGTGTGCCAATTTTCAGCTAAATCGTAGGGGTCCGGGGTCAACGACCTTGACCTATGATGACCTCTGGAGGTCAAAGTTCTCAATGTGATGGGATACGCTTTACACCACTGAATGGGGATGCTGAGTACTACATGTGTGCCAATTTTCAGCCAAATCGTAGGGGTCCGGAGTCAACGACCTTGACCTATGATGAACTCTGGAGGTTAAAGTTCTCAATGTGATGGGAAACGCTTTACACCACTGAATGGGGATGCTGAGTACTACATGTGTGCCAATTTTCAGCCAAATCGTAGGGGACCGGGGTCAACGACCTTGACCTATCATGACCTCTGGAGGTCAAAGTTCTCAATGTGATGGAAAACGCTTTACACCACTGAATGGGGATGCTGAGTACTACATGTGTGCCAATTTTCAGCCAAATCGTAGGGGTCCGGGGTCAACGACCTTGACCTATTATGACCTCTGGGGGTCAAAGTTCTCAATGTGATGGGAAACGTTTTACACCACTGAATGGGGATGCTGATTACTACATGTGTGCCAATTTTCAGCCAAATCGTAAAGGTCCGGGGTCAACGACCTTGACCTATGACCTCTGGAAGTCAAAGTTCTCAATGTGATGGGAAACGCTTTACACCACTGAATGGGGATGCTGAGTACTACATGTGTGCCAATTTTCAGCCAAATCGTAGGGGTCCGGGGTCAACGACCTTGACCTATTATGACCTCTGGGGGTCAAAGTTCTCAATGTGATGGGAAACGCTTTACACCACTGAATGGGGATGCTGAGTACTACATGTGTGCCAATTTTCAGCCAAATCGTAGGGGTCCGGGGTCAACGACCTTGACCTATGTGAACTTTTTGAGAACTTTGACCTCTGGAGGTCAAAGTTCTCAATGTGATGGGAAACGCTTTATACCACTGAATGGGGATGCTGAGTACTACATGTGTGCCAATTTTCAGACAAATCGTAGGGGTTCGGGTCAACGACCTTGAACTTTGATTAGCTCTGAAGGTCAAAGTTTTCAATGTGATGGGAAATGGTCGTGAGCCGACGAGCCGGGCACTTTTCGTCCGTCCGCACCTCCCACGAGCCAGCACCGCTGCCGCCGCTGTCGCCGACCAACGAGCCTCTCACCAGTTTCAGAACGGCTGATGAAATCGTATGCGCTGAATCGATTGGTGCTTGTTGCGAGAAAATCGGTCCAGCCGTTACTTAGATTATATTTGCCTGCAATGCCAAATATGACGTTTGTGCGTTTACAAGGTCACAGTGATGACTTGCGGTCACCAGTTTCAAAACGGCTGATGAAATCGTATGCGCTGAATCGATTGGTGCCTGTTGCGAGCAAATCTGTCCAGCCGTTACTGATATTCAATTTGGCTGCAATGCCAAATATGACGTTTGTGCGTTTACAAGGTCACAGTGATGACCTAAGGTCACCAGTTTCAAAACGGCTGATGAAATCGTATGCGCTGAAGCGATTGGTGCTTGTTGCGAGCAAATCGGTCCAGCCGTTGCTGAGATTCGATTTGGCTGCAATGCCAAATATGGGCTTGTTAGATTTACAAGGTCATGGCGATGACCTGAGGTCAGCAATTTCAGAACGGCTGATTAAATCGTATGCGCCGCATCGATTGGTGCTTGTTGCGACTTGCGAGCAAATCGGTCCAGCCGTTGCTGATATTCCATTTGGCTGCAATGCCAAATATGGCGTTTGTGCATTTACAAGGTCACAATGATGACCAGAGATCACCAGTTTCAGAACGGCTGATGAAATCGTATGCGCTGAATCGATTGGTGCTTGTTGCGAGCAAATCGGTCCAGCCGTTGCTGAGATTCTATTTGGCTGCAATGTCAAATATGATGTTTGTGCATTTACAAGGTTACAGTGATGACCTGAGATCACCAGTTTCAGAACGCCTGATTAAAGCGTATGCGCTTAATCGATTGGTACTTGTTGCGAGTAAATCGGTTCAGCCGTTGCTGAGAATCCATTTGGCTGCACATATGGCGGTGTAATGGCGGTCCCGTTTGACGGGTATCTATCAGGGTGGCTTGACGGGTTTGACGGCTGGTTTGACGCAGTACGCAGTTGAGTTTCGCAACCAGTCTGGCAGGAGGAAGGAGACTAGTGATCGGTGATTTATTCTGCGGTTCCGCTGCGTAATATTACGAAGAGCATGGTCCATTATTTGGTTAAAACACTTGATATCACGGACATCAACATGGCTTCTCCAAAAACTCTAAGTGACATACTTTTGGAAGCCGATGCATATTTAGTGAGGAATGGCAGGCTGGTTCAGCCAGAAAATGTCGGACCCGGTGATTCAGTGCAAATAGTCCCTCGTCTGAGAGGTGGGAAAGGTGGGTTTGGATCAATGCTTAGAGCTATTGGTGCACAAATCGAGAAAACAACCAACAGAGAAGCTTGCAGGGATTTGAGTGGACGAAGGCTGAGGGATATCAACGAAGAGCAAAGACTCAAGAATTGGATAGAAAAGCAGGGCGAGAGACAGAAGGAAGCAGAGGATGCTAAGCAGGCTAAGCTGGAAAAGCTGAGGAGAAAGCCAAAACATGTGTTCACAGACAAGGGTTACAGCAAGCAAAAGGAAAAGCAGCAAGATAACCTGTTTGAGGCAGTGGAAGCTGGAACCTCAACTGCATCATCTGCGGAAAACACTGGAGGTGCAAGTCTGAAGAGGTCTGCAGATGATTCTAAGGAATGTGAAGCTCAGAAGAAGAAGAGTAAGACTGAGTCAAATCCCACTGTGAAGAGGAAGAAGAACCTGTGGATTGATCCAGATCTGCCAGATGACAGTGACCTGTCAGACTCTTCAGAGGATGATGGTGAAAAGTCTGCAGCTGTGAACTGAAAATCTTGTGAGAACAATGTATCCTTGTGTACAATGGTACATTACTTTGAATGCTCTTGATAGGTTGTAAAATAGGCTAGCTTTGGTCAAAGAGGTCATCTTTGATATGTCTCACAGTGGTTCAAAACATAATGAAGATGTGCAGGATTGGTATGTGTCTGTTCATTATTTGGAATGAATGGTACATTATGTTCTGCAATGTTGCAAGAAATGTTCATGTATGTCCTGCAAATTGATTGTCAATACATGTTTGTTTTTTTTAATTGTATTTTATTGTGACGAGCTCAACCAACGAGTGAGAGGAACATCAATCAGAGTAGCTATATTCAGGAAGTAGGCATACCTGCAATGACACAGACAAGCAGTTGGCCAATCACCTAGGCATGCAACCACATCAGTACATGCAACACAACATGCAACAGCTTGCAGTCACACCCAAGTGCCAAGTCCTGCTCACACATGCAAGACATTCAGCAACCACCTGCTGCATCAGCCACAACTGTATGACATGCCCATGCACCACATCACAATATTTAGTTCCGGAATAACATCACTGAAGAATATCAATGAGGATCATTGCAGTCTGTGCAATGTGTGATGTTAAATGTAATTGGCCAGATGTAAATGTAATTTATATTGAAACAAAATTATCATGGAATGACACTTCGCACAATGTGTGGGATGCATAAGTTACATCATTTTTGGTATTATTTTACCTGGAGTCCAACTATTACAAGTTCATGCATAAACATTGCACTCACCAAGTTTTGTTGAGTGTGCTGATTCCAAATCTGATACTCTTTTGTGGGACAAATCAACGATCAAATCATCCTAACTGACATCTGCTATTTATTGCACCACATTTGACACAATGATTAAGTAAGGTTAGGTTATGGCTCATTTTCCCCACAAATGGGTTATCATATTTAGAATCAGCACACTAAAAAATATAAGAGTGCACAATTTATGCATGCAAATTTAGTTGGACTCCAGGTAAAATGTTACCTATTTTTTCTACCAACAATGTTCACCAGACCATATAGTACACTTGCATTTTATTTATTTTACTTGACAGCTGGGGCAGCCACTAATTGCACAAGCCACACATTAATTAATTAATAAAGAAATGAAGGACATTCAATAGCCATTCATGTTCCTGATGTCACTTGCATGCAATATGGCTAGCAGGCGCTCCAGCTATAGCAGGCGCTCCAGGCGACGGCTAGCAACCCCTGGGCAGGCTTGAGGGCCCAATTCACAGACTCAATGGCCCTCTGGATAAGCTCGAGAGGGCCCTGAACAGACTCAATGACCCATTGGCAAGCCAAGAGGCCCCTGGGCAGACTAATAGCCCCTGGGCAGGTTCGAGAGGCCCCTGAACAGGATCAATGGACCATTGGGAAAGCTCAAGAGGCCCCTGAACAGACTCTAATGGCCCCTAGGCAGGTTCAAGAGGCCCTTGAACAACAGACTCAATGTGTCCCTGGGAAGCTCGAGAGGCCCCTGAGCAAGTTCGAGAGGCCCCTGAACAGACTCAATGGGCCCCTGGGCAAGCTCGAGAGGCCTCTGGGCAGGCTCTAATAGCCCCTGGGCAGTTTCGAGAGGCCCCTGAACAGACTCGATGGGCCCCTGGAAAACTAATGGGCCCCTGGGCAGGTTCAAGAGGCCCCAAAACAGACTATAATGGGCCTCTGGCCAGGCTCGAGAGGCCCCTGAACATACTCAATGGGCCCCGGACATGCTTGAGAGGCCACTGGGCAGGTTTGTTGGGCCGTGGGTGGGCTCAATTGGCCCTCGGACAAGTGGACATGCTCTAGAGGCCCCTGGGCAGGTTTGTGGAGACCCTGAGTGGACTCAATGTACCCCAGGGCATGCTCGAAAGGTCCCTGGCCATGTTTGTGTGCCCACACACACACACACACACACACACACACACACACACACACACACACACACACACACACACACACACACACACACACACACACACACACACACACACACACACACACACACACACACACGCACGCACGCACGCACGCACGCACGCACGCACCCGTACCCGCACCCGCACCCGCACCCGCACCCGCACCCGCACCCGCACCCGCACCCGCATCCGCACCCGCACCCGCACCCGCACCCGCACCCGCACCCGCACCCGCACCCGCACCCGCACCCGCACCCGCACCCGCACCCGCACCCGCACCCGCACCCGCACCCGCACCCGCACCCGCACCCGCACCCGCACCCGCACCCGCACCCGCACCCGCACCCGCACCCGCACCCGCACCCGCACCCGCACCCGCACCCGCACCCGCACCCGCACCCGCACCCGCACCCGCACCCGCACCCGCACCCGCACCCGCACCCGCACCCACACCCACACACACACACACACTGCCGGGGGTTCTCGCCAACCACGAACTGTCGGGGGGGGGGGGGGTTGATTTCCGCCTCCTCCCCCTAAGATCTAAAAAACATGCAATGTAGCGACAAGCGGAAGGTGATGCTAGCTCGAGACAATCTCTATCGAAAATACTTAGGTCATTTTTAGGTCAAGTCAATATTAAGGTCACCAGAGTTCAAATTTCGGCTATTTTGTATTATAGATTATATTAAACTTCGGCTAAATTTCGGCTAACACTTTTTTCCGCGCGTCGCTAGCTCTATTATTATCGAGATGTATATCTCGATAATAAAAGCTAGCGACGCGCCGAAAAAGTGTTCGAAAGATAATTGAATTTGCGGTAATTAGGGTTCATCAGAATTGACCTAAGGTCAATAGTTAGGTCATCAGAAGCCGCTGAATTTGAAACATTCTAAACAAAAAATGCCAAATTGGTTTTAAGGAATAACGTTTGACAGAAGCACGATAAGGGAAAACATATTTCACCATTGTGTTTTTCTTGTCGAGACGCAACGAATGATATATTGGGTGACCCAGTTATGTCATATCCACAAATTTGACCTGACCTGAGGTCAGGACAAGGTCAGGTCAAGGTCAACTCCTGCATCAATTGATTTGTCTCGACAAGTCGAATACAATGGTGAAAACCACATTGCTCTGATTTGTGAATCATACTCGTACATGACCTGGGCGGTTACATGAGCTGACCTCGTAGAGGTAAAAGAAGATAAATGTGACATGGGGCTTGGCATTTGGGACAAGAGTGGTGGATCCACTGGCAAAGGGGAGGGGGGGGGGGGGGGAAGCGGCCATGCCCCCTCCCCCAACCGCCTGAAATCGGCGCAAAATTGACACATTTTCTGATGTATAAGAAAATCTAAGCATCTTTTACAAACATCTTTTACAAGCAAGTTTGTTTTAAATCAGCTATCAGTACACAGCACTTATAAGCAAGCGAAATCCGATGAGTTTTCAGAATTGTGTGAGAATGTTTGGGATTTGGCCCCAAAACTACCCGTGCCCCCCCCCCCCCCGCGCTCCAACCACCGGTCTGGATCCGCCAGAGGGTGAATCTGGTGAAAATTTGTCAAATTTAGCCATTTCCTATGGATTTATACGCGTTTTTAATTTTTTCCCCATTGACTTATAATGGGGAGGTCACGAAATAGACCTGACATTAGGTCACCGCATACCAGTGGCGTAGCCAAGGGGGGGGGGGCAAAGAGGCCATGCCCCCCCCCCCCCCCCTGGAGGCCAGGCGGGCCCCTCTGGCGACCGAGCGAGGGCCCCCTGGGCCGAAGGCCCCAGTGTTTTGGATGGTGTCAGGTGCCCGCAAAACGCCTTGTCACATAAAGAACGTCCACGAACAAATCTAACACGAATAAATAACAGCATTTAAGAGCTGGTATTTATTTCGAGAGCCCCTCAGGCCTTCCCAGGGCCTCCAATTCCTTTCGAGGGCCCCTCAGACATTTCGAGGGCCCCCTCAGGCATTTCGAGGGCCCCTCAGGCATTTCGAGGGCCCCTCAGGCCAGGCACGTAACCAGGATTTCGTCCAGGGGGTGTGGGGGAGGGGGGGGGGGGGGGCGGCGCCTCGAAAGGGCCCCTTCCCGAGCGTTAACCCCCCCCCCCCCCCAACAAAAGGATATGAAAAACTCTACGGATTTCGGCCACTTTATTTTGTGAGGTTCAACTTTCCAGGGGCCCTCTGGTCTGTCCAGGGGCCCTCTGGTCTGCCCAGGGGCCCTCCATCCTGCTCAGGGGCCCTTCCGAGCTAGCCAGGGACTGCACTGGCTGCTTTTTCACCCTGCCGACATCCTCAGGGGCCTCTCCGGCCTGCCCAGGGGTCCTTCTGTGCTGGCCAGAGGCCCATTCGACGTAATCAGGGGCCATCTGACCTGCTCAGGGACCCTTTCGGTCTGGTCAGGGGCCCCTTTGACATGCACAGGGGCCCTTTGAACTTCCCAAGGGCCCTCTGGTCTGCCCAGGAGCCCTCCAGCCTTCTAAGGGGCCCTTCCAACATGGCAAGAGACTGCGCTTTCTGTTTTGTCGCCTTGTCAACATGCTCAGAGGGCCCTTCGACCTGCCCTGGGGCCCCTCCGTGCTGACTAGGAGCCCATTCGGCATGTTCAGGGGCCCTTTTGGTCTGGTCAGGGGCCCCTATGACATGCACAGGGGCCCTTTTAACTTCCCAGAGGCCCTCTGGTGCTGGTCTGTCCAGGGGCCCTCCAGCCTGTTCAGGGGGTCCTTAAGACCTGGCAAGGGACTGCACTGGCTGCTTTGTCGCCCTGCAGACATGCTCAGGGGCCTCTCCGACCTTCCCAGGGGTCCCTCTGTGCTGGCTCGGTGCTCATTCGACGTGTTCAGGGGCCCTTTGACCCGCTCAGGGGCCCTTTCGGCTTGTACAGGGGCCCTTCTGACATGTACAGGGCTCTGCTGAACGTCCAAGGGCCCTCTGGTCTTTCAGAAAGGGCCCTGGTGCCCCTAAAGAACCTCTGAAATGCTCTAAACTCTTAAAGACCACGCTTCGCGTAGTCCATGAGCGTGGTCTCGTCGGCCCTTTTCGGTGCGCTGCGCGCTGCGCGCCCGAAAAGGGCCCGCCGGGCCTCCAGGGCGGGGGGGGGGCGGGTAGCCTCCCCCCGCCCCCCCCCCCCCCTTGGCTACGTGCCTGCCTCAGGCCTATCGAGTTAATGTTATCGACTTTTAAGCGTTGGTTACAAAATGATCTGTCCGACCTCTGTCATGAATCATGATTGAATCAAAACCCGCATAGGAAAAAGGCTGATTGAATAAAAAACACTGTGCAATGCTATTTCAATGGTGAGTTAAACGTGATTTTTGAGGCCTATTTCACAAAGAAGTTAGTAATTACACATGTTTGCGATTACAAACGCAAGAAAATATTTTAAACCTCACAAAAAGACATTTCACAAACATTCGCCACCTCTGAATTACCGATTGTAAGGAAAATTGTAAACACACATGTTAGTACAGCAGAAAGCTTGAAATCAAGAACGTTTGTATTAAACTTGATGCTGATGACAAATAGTTTGCTTGTTAACAAATTAATTTAACAAATATTTACATTGTGGTTTATTTTTGTATTCAATATAAAATTAGTTATACGGAGAATAATCTTTTAATTAACATTTCATCGGAATACAAACTCTGATCGTAAAAATAGATCTTGGTAAGCAGTTAGAGTAAACAGAATTTGACCATTCACCAGGTGGCGGAGCATAACAACAGAACTACTCTTAAAAGAAAGATCGTTGAATTTCTCGACCATTTGTTCACCTAACCTAGCCGATTTCCTACGTCGTAAAGGGTGAAGGTTCACTGCACATTGCACAAGACAAGACGTTGACCACTGCAATTCTATCGCCATGCGGGTTCTCCGCGCGGAAGCGCCCCTCACAGCGCAATCGGTAAGGTGCACTGGGACTTCAAAGCTGGAGATCCCTGTTCGAATCTCTCGGGAAATAACTTTTTTTGGGCAGCTATACCTATGCATAACTAAACCATTACCCTAACAACCTCGGCAACGTAACAACCTCATCAAGAAAATAACCTGAACAGTCAAACAATGTCAACTGTCAATGCAGTTTCTGAAATTCAGAACCCCTGACCCACTGGAATTACAAGTTTGTAATTGCAAACGTTTCCTCACTTCCGTCAACCTTTGAGAAATAGAACATGTGCAATTGCAAACATTTTTACAAACAATATCTTTGTAAAGTAGTTTGTAAATAGTAAATTGAGATTTACTGTCCTGGGGTTTTGTGAAATCCAAACTACAAACATGTGTAAAAATTATTTGTAATTACAAAACAAAAATTGTAATTACAAACTGTTTTGCTTTGTGAAATAGGCTACAATGATCAAAACAAAAATGTATTCTTTGAATCTGAAAGAATCATTTCTCAAAATGGTTATCCATGAATCAAACGGTGACTGAATCATTCATATTCCAAAATAAATCGTGATCGAATCCTTCCAAAAAAAAAGGTGAATCAATAACCAGTCTGGGTCACCGATACAAAATTAAATCGAGATATACGAATTGTAGGTACTTATCACCTCATGATATCATGTGAGTTTCAACCCGTTTGGTCACAATCACTTTGTCTGTGGCACGACCGCAAACTTTTTGGAGGTGGAGTCACTTTACTTGACCTGGTGACCTGATCTGAGATGACCCGAGGAAAGCAAATCACACCGTGTTGGTAATTGATGCCCCAACAGTTGTGCCAAATTTCGCGGAGCTGCGCGCAGCCGTTGAAACTCCGGTGGCAATGCCCTTGTTCTTATACAGAGTCGTGTGAACGTGTAAACAGTTGTGGGGGCGTCGCCCCCCCCCCCCCCGCACAGCTCCAAAGCTGCGGAGGGCGAGTTGCCCCCATTGCCCCCATGGTTCCCTGCACGTCCCTGGGCTTCTCTCTGGTTATAATGGAGTTGTGAGGGCATCCTTGCCAGGTGCCCCTCTGCTCAGTTCTTCGTCTGTATCATTTTATCTGCTGCTGACCGGAGTTCCCGTGGCCCGAACACGAAGAAGTAGCTGCGTCCGAAGCAGGATCTAGCGACCACAGCACGGAAACGCGGAACTCCCGCCAGTATCGCCGCAGCAATGATTCCGTGCTGAAACAGTTTACAAGCATGTAGGTCCGCGGAGTGTTTTTTTTTTCTCTCCTGACTTTTAAGTTTTCACTTTCCCATACATGCAACATTGCACAACTAAATGGAGAAACCCAGGCATTACAATAGCACGTGAATTATACCACACTTTTCCGAGTATGCACGAACCAGTGTTGAAAGCTTTCAAAAGGTGTGGCAATATATATTTATGAACGATGCTGGGAAATGACTGCCAGTCGAGGTGTTTGAACAGATTTGGCACGAAACCGAAATTCGAGACACAATTTTTTGTTTACACCGAGACTGGTAGTCATGACCAAGGCCAGGCACGTAGCCAAGGGGAGGGCGGCGGGGGCGGCCGCCCCCCCTCCCCCCCCCCCCCCCCTGGAGGCCAGGAGGGCCCTTTTTGGCGCGCGCCGAAAAGGGTCGACGAGACCGCGCGAAGCGCGGTATCATGGGCTCTTTACTACATGAAGCGTGGTCTTTAGAGAGTTTAGAGGACTTCAGAGGCCCTTTAGGGCCACCAGGGCCCTCTGAAAGACCAGAGGGCCCCTTGGACGTTCAAAAGAGCCCTGTGCATGTCAGAGGGGCCCCTGACCAGACCGAAAGGGCACCTGAGCGGGTCAGAGGGCCCCCTGAGCACGTCGAATGGGCCCCTGAACACGTCGAATGGGCCCCTAGCCAGCACAGAGCATCCCCTGGGCAGGTTGGGAGGCCCCTGAGCATGTCGACAGGGCGACAAAGCGGCCAGCGCAGTCCTTTGCCAGGTCATAAGGGCCCCTGATCAGGTTGGAGGGCCCCTGGGAAGTTAAGAGGGCCACTGTGCAGGTCAGAGGGGCCCTGACCAGACCGAAGGGCAGGTCAGAGGGCCCTCGGAGCATGTCGCAAGGCGACAAAGCAGCCAGCGCAGTCCCTTGCTAGGTCGGAAGGGCCCCTTAGAAGGTTAAAGGGCCCCTGGAGAGACCAGAGGGCCCCTGGAAAGTTAAAAGGGCCCCTGCGCAAATCGGAGGGGCCCCTGACCAGACCGAAAGGACCCCTGGGCGGGTATGAAGGGCCCCTGAACATGCCGAAGTGGCCCCTGGCCAGCACGGAGGGGCTCCAGGGAAGGTCGGAGGGCCCCTGGAGCATGTCGGTAGGGCGACAAAGCAGCCAGCGCAGGCCGACCAGAAGAGTCGCTGGGCCGATCGGAGGGGCTCCTGTGCAAGTCAGAGGGGCCCCTGGCTAGACCGAAAGGGTCCTTGGGCCCGTCGGAAGGCCCCTTGAACATGCCGGATGAGTTCCTAGCCAGACTGGAGGAGCCCCTGGGCAGGTCGGAGGGGCCGAGCAGGGGCGGCGGATTGCGGGGGCAGGGTACCCAAAATTCCCCCCAGTCGAAAATCCTGGGGGGCAAAGGGTAGTTTTGCCCCCCCCCCCCCCCTCCCTTCATATTTTAGCCCGCTCAATCTGGGGGCAACATGACCCTTCCCCTCCCCAGGATTTTCATTTGAGGGGGGGGGGATTTTGGGTACCCTGCGCCCCGCAATCTGCCGCCCCTGCCCCTGAGCATGTCGGCAGGGCGACAAAGCAGCCAGTGCAGTCCCTGGCCAGGTCGGAAGGACCTCTGAACAGACCGAATGGGCCCCTTGACACACAAGAGGGGCTTCTTGGAAGGTCAGAGGAGTCTCTGGTGAGACCGGAAGGGTCAAAGCACGTAGAGATCCCAGATGAAGATTAAATACAAAGAGGACTTACTCCACAATACAAATATTAAAAGCGGAGCTTTCGGGTATATTGTAACACCCTTCGTCAGGGTGCTACAATGTACCCGAAAGATCCGATTTGATGTTTTCCTGTAGAGTAAGCCCTCTTTGTATTATATATATATATATATATATATATATATATATATATATATATATATATATATATATATATATATATATATATATATATATATATATATATATATATATATATATATATATATATATATATATATATATATATATATATATATATATATATATATATATATATATATATATATATATATATATATATATATATATATATATATATATATATATATATATATATATATATATATATATATATATATATATATATATATATATATATATATATATATATATATATATATATATATATATATATATATATATATATATATATATATATATATATATATATATATATATATATATATATATATATATATATATATATATATATATATATATATATATATATCTATATTAGTACGACCGTATACATTTCTGTGAATTTATCGTTATATATAACGATAAATTCATAGAAATGTACCCGAAACCATAACCATGACACCATAACACCGTAAAACATGGCATAGCATAGCATAGCTCGGTTGAAGTATGGTATGGTACTCGCACCAAGTGTATGCTAAAAGCATGATTTTGCCATGGTCAACTTGATGCGAGCCCGGCACATCACCTAACCAGCTACCTCAGGTTCGGAAGTCAGTCAAGCCCGCCGGTTCTGGATTCAGGCACGATGAAAGCTCCAGTTCCGCTTCTCTGACTTTTGTAATCCTAGTACCAGTGTGGCTCCTTCTTCGTGTTTAGCATGGCTATTCTCTAGTTTGTTTTCTTGTTAGGCGACCCATTTCTTTATATGATATTGATACCCATTTCCTTAAATGTATGACATACTATTGGCAATAAGCAGCATTGGGTATGGAAAAGAGCAGTACACGGTGTTTCTTTTCAGTCTTAATTTTTGCCGTAGTATTGCCAAAAAGTTCGCCCCCCACCCCCCAACTTCAAAGTAGCTCCCACGCCCCTGGAGAAGCCTCTCAAATCCCAGAAGTAAACCGAGAATCCTTAGAAAATTGGTAACAAAAGAGAAAATACTCGGTTATTGAAATATGTCACTAACGGGCATCGTTACAATTTTGTTGTTGTTATTTTGTTTTCGCCCTCGAAGCAGCGCGAACAATTCTACTGCCTAGATTTAATTAATAATGAATTAAGTTTATTCATAAATTTGATATAAAATTAACATTGACTGTATTTTTAACAGATACAAATAATGTATACGAACATCATAGACTGACCTACGACAAGGTTTAGCTCCCTTTATACTATAGGTTTTAATTTAATACACGATTACTATTTGATAACCCTAAATGGTCCAAGCGGCTTGGGGCGCTGCCAATCTTCGCCGCCCTACCAGGAATTGTGTCTGGGTAGCATGTGGGCCCACTGTGGCCGCATGAGGCCCTCATGTGGCCGGAGAGGGCCCACGTGTTATCCACACACAATTCCTGGTAGGGCGGTTGCAAGGTGTACAAGCAGGATTTTGTTAAAGGGAGATAATCACCTTTTCCAACAAAAATGGAGTTAGCACCTGCAATCGATAGACGAGACCAAAATATATTGTAAATTCATCAAATTTTGCATATAACAATTCCTACCGCGAGATATTTCAATTCATAGTTGATAAGCGCTCCACGCTTATAATCAGCAAGCACTCTGTAACGAATTCAGTAAATTAGCCTCCCTACGCATTGTTATTTATCATGAAGGTATGCAATATGTTTCCTGCATTCTATCTTTTGCGAATATGTGCCAAACTTTTATGAACAATCAACAATCATTTTAAAAAAGTGCATTGAAATCGGCAGTTTAGGTTGGCCCCCGACGGCAACCTATTTAGTGTCGGCGATTTGTTTATAAGCGCCCATTCAACAACGTTGAACAGATTGACACAAAAGCGCCAGATGTTGCGCTTTCCAATAGTGTAGGGAAAATACCGATCATAAATTTTCTCAAACTTCCAACTTTGAATTAGGGAATAATTGTATTTAATTCTTAAATTTAGATCACATCATTTTAATACCATAACGGTAGCCAAAGAAAGTGTTGCTAACAAGAATAGGGGTGTGCACGTACGCACGTGCAGAGGCACCACATCCCTGACTTGTGGGAAACTGGCGGTTGAGAGGTCCCTAACCACACACCAAATTTGAACACAATTGGCTCAGCCATTCCTGAGATATAGAATAGGGGTGAGCACGTGCGCACGTGCAGAGGCACCCCACCCCGGACTTGTGGAAAAGCAACGGCTGAGAGGTCCCTAACTACACACCAAATTATTCCGCAATCTGTTCAGCCGTTCCTGAGATATAGAATAGGTGTGTGCACGTGCGCATGTGCAGAGGCACCAAATTTGCACACAATCGGTTCAGCCGTTGCAGAGTTTTTGGGAGAAAACACTTTTCAACACCCTTCACGCGGCACGCGCCACGCGCAGTGGCGCGTGCCGCCACGCGCAGTCGTCTTTCCGTGGTATATGGGGAAAATCTGAATATGAGCGGCCCGGCCCGGCCCGGCCCGACCCGTGGCGACGCTTTTGAGAAGCTCATATCTCTGCAAGTTCACGTCCGATTGACAAGCTGACTTCTTTGCTGAGCATCCCCATCCAACATACCCTGTTTGAGACCAGTGCCGACTCATGTGGGTGCCTACCACTGCGCGTGGCGCGTGCCGCGTGAAGGGTGTTGAAAAGTGTTTTCTCCCAAAAACTCTGCAACGGCTGAACCGATTGTGTGCAAATTTGGTAATAATGAAGCTGAATAAAAACAAATATAAATATAAACACGCCCATCATCGAGACTCCACACCTGCGATGTCGATTTTTGAAAACTATTGGGGGACCGAACAGGAACGGAGCGAAGGGATCCACTGTCGCCAAAGCTTTACAAATACAACTAAATCGGTTGAAAATGCACACATTTCCTGAAAGAAGATCTAAGCAGCTTATACAAGGGATAATTTGTTTTATAGCAGTTCTTAACCCGCGCCCTGCCGGTGCTCGGCGCCAGCTTAGCCGTGCCAAGGGAGGCATCTGACGCCCCTCCCCCCCCCCCCTCCCCCCCCCCCCCCACCCGAACTCTGATCCAATGGGGATTAAGCAGGATCCAAACATGCCGTTAGATAGCTCGTCTAAATTAATGTCGAAATTATTTCGTTTTGTTTTGGTTCAGGTCAATATTGAGGTCACTACCAACGGTCATCAATTGTGTATTGTGTATTATCAGGAGAACAACCACAGGTCCACTTATGGGCTCTGGGCGTGTGCTGTTCCACACATCGCATCACACGGAAGGTCAACATTGCAAGTTTTAGAGCAATTGGCTCCAGAAACCACCAAAATGTTTCAGCTACTGCGATAGCTAGGAAGAGGAATAAGCTGTAAATCAAAGAAAAGGTATCAACGTTGTCATTGCTTGTCTGTACTCCATTTTTAGATCAGGTCAATAGACGACATAAACACAGTGCTGTCGGTCTCACGTCTCCGTCTGTCATGAATAGTTATTGGAAGGAAGTGGTGGTAACGGGTGACCTCAGGTAACCTCTGAGGTCACCCGAGGTCACCCAGCTTATCAGCTGACCTTGTGGCGGTCACTGATAGAAATTGTGCTTGGGCCAGCAATAATGAACTAAAATAACATGTTATTGAAACAATTCGTTTGATCTAATGTGTTTTCTCCTAAAAGAGGAAGCATTTACATATTTCCCGTTGACTTATATTGGGGAGGTCACGAGATCGACCTGACCTCAACTGACTGATAGACACAAATCCGAGATAGTAAAATTGTAGGCCATTATGGCCTGATTAAATCATGTAAGTAAATCATGTGTCACATCGCTCAGTCAAACACTGTGGCTTTTGCTCGACCACACAATTCTTTGGAGGTGGGGCCACTTGACGTGACAGCTGGTGACCTCCCCTGAGATGACCGGAGTCAATTTGTTTGCTTCAGGTGCGCAATTCATGCCGTAACAGCTGTGCAAGAAACGATGGTGCTGCACGCCGCTAATTTTCGAGAGAAAAAATAGGAGGCGTCCCAACCCAACCTCCCCCTCAAACGCCCCACCCTCGGCTCGGCACGACACGACTTTGTTTGCAAAAGCAAACAGTCAGACGAGTTTTGGGACAGTTCTTCGAAGTTCAAACCTACGTTTTTGGACGTTCTGGAAGCACCAGTGGGTCAAGGGCTCAATTGGAGTCGGCATATCCCTTACACAATAAAAACAAAACAAAAACATAAGTTGAACATTTTGTGAGACGTTTCATTTTGGACTCAAAAACTATTTTATTAATAGAATAGCCGGTGCAATTAGTAACTCCTCAGCAACTTATCGTGTTAATCAGTGCAGATCCAACCCATGCAATAGGTATCCCTTGCAATGAAAAATGCTATCCCTTGGAATGGAAAACGAGGCACCAACACTAAGAATAGTTGTTACCTGGTGGCTGGTTGTTGCCGTTGATTGCTTATTGCTGTACAACTCATCTCACATATTACGGTTAGACGTTAATAACTGATATGATTGTTATTGGTTTTGAACGTTTTCTATACTTTCCAATGATGCTCATAAGCGTGGCAAATTGCTTTCGAAACGAAATACACGAAACTCGGGCCGTCGTCCTACCAAGCATCGGGCTGATATCGGCTCAACGTCGACATGTTTTCGAGAGACCCATCCATTATCGGTCGTGTCGGCCAAATGCTGGCTGGCACACAGCCCTAAATTTATTCGTTGGATATGCGGTGAAATCGGATACAAATCAAAATATGGCTGTGGGGGCATAGGGCAACTTTGGGGGGCCGAGGGCCACCCCCGAGGAGACAAACACTGTACGAAGGAGAGAAACGCTGCTTCGCCGCTATTCCCCCGGCTTCGTCGTGTGATGTGATGAAGGTGGTTTTGGGTAGTCTATGTTCTTAGAACCAACGAATTCATCAGAAACTTGGTTTTCCACGGATCACCGCGGCTGAAATCATGGTATGTGCCAGATGCCTGATCTGAGGCTAGAAACAAGAGAGAACCCAGAACGGCAAAAAAAAAATTGGCGGCGAAATCCCCCAAAAGTCTCAAACAATAAAGCAAACGCATCAGATTTCGCTTCTTTATGGATGAATCATGAATGGGTGGTTTAATACGCTTTCTTTCGCAGTGTCTTCCCAAATTTAACGATTTGGGTGGGAAATGACACCCAAATTTGAAGTATTTTCCACTCTCATTCCCCATTTTAGGAGTTCATTTTCCACTCCCAAATTATGAATTGTGATATTGATTCTGGCATAAATATTGACTAAAAGTACATGATTTCAACGAAAACTACTGCTTTTGATATTCTAAACAGAAATCAATATTGCACCATTTTCTACATAATTTTCCACTCTCGTCGTCTTGTTTGGCTCGAATTTTCCACTCTGACACCCAAGCAAAAATGGAATTTTGGGACACTGTTCTTTCGTAAAGGTTTATTGGCTTTTTAATTAGAAAATGCGTCATTTTTTACAGCTGATTTCGGGCGGCTTGGGGGCTTTGAACTTTTGGCCCCCTTGGATCCGCCATTGGCTAGAAAACATTGAGGGAGCCGAAAGCATCTTTGGGGGACCAAACTCAACATATGGTGGCCGAGGGCTACCCCAAACGTATATACATCGACACCTGTGCTCCACGCCAATTTTGAACCGACGCGACGAGGGGCGGGTACCCGTCCTCAAGATCTCAAAGCTACGCTAGGTAGCTGTAAACGGCGTTTTATTGGTTTTAAGTTGAAAGCATGCTTCAGTGACGCTTATGTTCTTAGAACCAACGAATTCATCAGAAACTTGGTTTTCCACGGATCACCGCGGCTGAAATCATGGTATGTGCCAGATGCCTGATCTGAGGCTAGAAACAAGAGAGAACCCAGAACGGCAAAAAAAATGTTTTGGCGGCGAAATCCCCCAAAAGTCTCAAACAATAAAGCAAACGCATCAGATTTCGCTTCTTTATGGATGAATCATGAATGGGTGGTTTAATACGCTTTCTTTCGCAGTGTCTTCCCAAATTTAACGATTTGGGTGGGAAATGACACCCAAATTTGAAGTATTTTCCACTCTCATTCCCCATTTTAGGAGTTCATTTTCCACTCCCAAATTATGAATTGTGATATTGATTCTGGCATAAATATTGACTAAAAGTACATGATTTCAACGAAAACTACTGCTTTTGATATTCTAAACAGAAATCAATATTGCACCATTTTCTACATAATTTTCCACTCTCGTCGTCTTGTTTGGCTCGAATTTTCCACTCTGACACCCAAGCAAAAATGGAATTTTGGGACACTGTTCTTTCGTAAAGGTTTATTGGCTTTTTAATTAGAAAATGCGTCATTTTTTACAGCTGATTTCGGGCGGCTTGGGGGCTTTGAACTTTTGGCCCCCTTGGATCCGCCATTGGCTAGAAAACATTGAGGGAGCCGAAAGCATCTTTGGGGGACCAAACTCAACATATGGTGGCCGAGGGCTACCCCAAACGTATATACATCGACACCTGTGCTCCACGCCAATTTTGAACCGACGCGACGAGGGGCGGGTACCCGTCCTCAAGATCTCAAAGCTACGCTAGGTAGCTGTAAACGGCGTTTTATTGGTTTTAAGTTGAAAGCATGCTTCAGTGACGCTTATGTTCTTAGAACCAACGAATTCATCAGAAACTTGGTTTTCCACGGATCACCGCGGCTGAAATCATGGTATGTGCCAGATGCCTGATCTGAGGCTAGAAACAAGAGAGAACCCAGAACGGCAAAAAAAATGTTTTGGCGGCGAAATCCCCCAAAAGTCTCAAACAATAAAGCAAACGCATCAGATTTCGCTTCTTTATGGATGAATCATGAATGGGTGGTTTAATACGCTTTCTTTCGCAGTGTCTTCCCAAATTTAACGATTTGGGTGGGAAATGACACCCAAATTTGAAGTATTTTCCACTCTCATTCCCCATTTTAGGAGTTCATTTTCCACTCCCAAATTATGAATTGTGATATTGATTCTGGCATAAATATTGACTAAAAGTACATGATTTCAACGAAAACTACTGCTTTTGATATTCTAAACAGAAATCAATATTGCACCATTTTCTACATAATTTTCCACTCTCGTCGTCTTG